>JANSTS010008593.1:6589-16959 GCA_026546915.1 Sylvicola fuscatus | reverse complement strand
TTTTTTTTCTTAATTCATTCTTTCATTACCGACAAAAGAAAAGTGGTAAACCGTACATCCTAGTTAGGCTTCCAGCATTACACTTCTGATATTTTATATGCACCTGTTCCCGTTTGTATTTATATCGCAATTCATTTTTCATTACTTTATAATGAAAATGTTTCCTTGTCGGTTTTCTTTAATCGAAGCTTCTCAACCACTGCATTTTACATTGCTAGTGATTTTTCCCGAGGGAAATTTTCTTTCTACTTGAGCCTCATACATATGTGATTCTTGGATAAATTTCTACACCGTCTGTCGATCTAAGTATTTCTCAATGAATCTATCTACAGTAAACTGATTGGAATGAAACATCCACGAGCTCCGTTTCAACAGTTGCTTTGTTTTTTTTTCAATACGTTAGTCTTAAGAAGAAGTTTCCATATCAGTGATTTCCGTCTCTGAATCAGATGATGTTACAGAAGAAGTCAGATGATGTAAATTTTCGTTCAATTGAACACCGCATATTTCAGTTTCACCATTGCCATTTCGTTCGCTTCCCAATCACAATTATTGGAGCAACAAATTCCATGATTATCTATAGCTACCGACTAGGGGACTGAGAAGTTTATCTGACTGAAAATAGAAACTCAAATCTGCATTAATGCGTATATATTGATAATGATTCGCGTCATGCATGGATGTGCTGTTATTTAATTATATACGGGCGAAATTTGTAATAAGATGACTTTCTGCGAAGCAGTTGGTTTCCACTGAATGAATCGTGTGAGAATATTTACATTGTAGGAATGAAAAAATTTCCTAGAAAAAGTACTTCAAATAAACGAGAATTTCATATCAATGTTTAATTTCAATTAATTAATTTTTACGCTTTTAAATATCAAAGCCCAAAGGCCAAGTTACCTTTCTTATTTTGCATTGAAATTGATTTTTGGAATAAGAGTCACTTACTTTACATACATGTCGGAAATATGCAATCCCTTAAGTGGTCAATTAATAATCTAAACACGGTTGCACTTCTTATCACATGCAAGTAATCGTATAAAAGTCACACCCGTTTTGGTAATTTTGCCAACAAATCTTTGTAGACACGTTGCATTTGCAATTTGCATAAAGAAAAAGGCTGCATCGTGTCGCGCTGCACTGATCCTACGATAAATGGTCAAATGAATCAGCAGCCCACCACTTACATGCGCGAAGCCCGATACAGGATTATGATAAGGTGAATCCATGTGTGCGATATGTTTGTCAGATACGCGTCGTCAATGAAAAATGGTGAGATGTTTCAAAAGTTCGTGGCCTTAGAACTTTAATCGAGTTTTCTGCGCTGCCGCTACACTGTCTTCCACATAAATTACATGGAGACTGTCCGCGAGAATAGAAAAGTGCACGATTTCATGCATTATATCGCGCCATAAATAAAACCAATATTCGCCCGCCGATTATCCGCGACGTGTGTACACGGATGGCGATTGTATACGCGTACGTGCACACGCTCTGAACTTACCATCCCAATAAATCAATGAGTGTCTACTCCATCAGCCAAGTCGTCTGTTAAATAACCCAATCCAACCAAATGGGCTAATAAAATACAGCGAAAACGACACAGTGTGACGCAATATGCATGGTCATCGCGGTGCAGATTGCGCCAGTCCTAATAAAAGATAGTCGCGCTGCAAGATTTACTGCCTCGTTTGATAACAAACTCGCGAAAAGTCTGTCCAATTCTAAAATTGGCTCTGCAAATGTTCCGTTTATCGTTCCTTACTCATCGCATTCAATTATTTCAAATCTAATTTCATTGATTGACCTTTGCTATTTAATTATAATAGAATTCGCGCAACATTAAGTAAAGGAAAATGGGATGCTCATTCTATCCCCAATCACGCGAGTGGCTATCTTTGTGAAATTGTCGCCTCCATATGCACCATCTGGCCTGTCTTGTGCCTGTCTCCCGCGCATTCAATTTGAATTTGTCGTCGCTTTTTCCAATTTGTCCGTCGCGAAATCGCCAACAGCCGGATTCTTTAGTGATTGTCGATAATTCAGTGGGGGGGGGGCTTCTTAAGTATATAAAATATTTGACGTCAAATAGGAAATTATCGCATCGGCAAAGAACAAACAGGCCCATCTTGGTCGTAATGCAGTTTCATCTCCTATAGAGTTAGTGCATTTTGTGTGTGGCATTTGGCGGTGTGCGCCGCCGACTAGCCGCGCCGCATCTAACCAATTTGAAAATTCCGCGGTGCGCGCGCACATGCACAAATGAAAATTGAAATTTATTGATTGCGATTTTTCCAATTGCGACTTTCTTTCCTCTTTCTTCGGCGATTTAATTTTTCTTTCTTTCTTCTGAAATGACCGTTTCTTCCACATACGTTATGCGTATTGTTTATTTCTCTGGCGTAATTCTCTCAATTAGTTAGAACGCTTTGTACGAGCAGCGCAATTTTCCGCCGTCTTTCGTCTGTACCGCGCTGCTTGGCTTTTCATTATAAACTTGTGGCTATTTTTAATATACTTAATTGACCTGCTTTGCCCTTAATTGGTAATTAAAAACGACTCATAGTTGTGAATTGTGTAGTTTGTGTGGAAAGTAAGTTATTAAGAAAACAGTTAAGGTAAGATGACATGAGTCTTCGGATTAAGATAGATTCATTGAACTTTTATGCGATTTCGTAGAAAATTAGTTATGGCAACTAATTAATTAAGATGAAATCAAAAGTCAAACTCATTTAATTTTTTTTTTTTGATTGTAATCCACGTGCCACGTCAATTAGTTGAAATATTATAATTTTTTTAATTTTTTGATATTCACTCGTTTAGAATGGTTTCCATTTCACTATCATATAATTGTAGCCTAACAAAAGTATGCCATAGCAAATTGATGAACTTACTGGCATGAAAAGAGGTCAAATTGGTATAGAAAAAAAACGTGACTAAGCGAACACACATACGTGAGTTCACCACCAACTTTCCGCACTTTTGAGGGTTGATATGAATAATGGCCTTGCACCCTACATTGTGTTTTTCCTTATGTATAGTAATCCCCAATGCTTCGATGTAAATGTGCTCACGTCTGGTGGAAAATCGATATCAACAGCCATGAAAATTGTACAATGTTGTCAAGTGAAATGCATAGGCCGTTTCATAGGCACGAATTTGTTTTCTTAAAGAGCTGTACTTGTTTCTACATAGAATTTGGTGTTTTGGTATCTGAGAAAAGTGGAGAACCCCAGTGAGTAATATGGAAATGTAATTTCTACAATTGGACAACATATGTAAGCGACAATACTTAAAACGGTCACGTACTAAGTACTTAAATTCGTTGGCATTTATTCATTTTGATCACGGAGTTCCATTGTTAACGAATTGTTGAATGAGTCATACCACAATTGTTTATCAAATGTTTGTTTGTTTATCATTTATTGTATAGGCTGAACTTAGGTTCAACATGTTTTTAAACGCATGTCGCGATTTAAAAGCATCTTGATTACGATAATTTTTTGTTCGTGTCGTAAATTACCTTGATTATAGTTTTTTTATCAAAGCATTTAATTATTATTTAATTTCTTTTGCAGATTCTCATCTCCTAGTGCATCAATCCACAGAACTCCAAACTGATTATTTTAAGTACGCACTTTTAGTACATTAATCAACATTATAAATTATATAAATGAATCCGTTCAATTAGTGATATTTTCTTATTAGTGTTTGTGTAAAAAATACTATTTTTTGTGATAATCTATACGTTTTTTATATACATACTTGTAATAATTAGTACCTTTACCCCAATAATAACATAAAAATCGTAGTCTGTGCTAAAATTTTCTAAAATAATAAGGATTCCATTGTAGTTTCATGATATTAATGTTAGTGAATTTAAATTAGAAAAGAAAAGTGCTCTTGATTCATTTTAATAATTAACAGAAAGAAATGTATTTAAATGGTCCTAAATAAAAAAACAATGCTCGGTTAATAAGTAAACTAAAAAAAATTCAAAGAAAGTTTTGTGTCGACTCGCGTTAAAAGTGTGTAAAAAAGAAATTTCAAAATAAAGTTCACCATGTTGTCCTATATGTTGCCGGTTGAGGAGAAATCTCCACCTCGCAATCTGAATCTTAATTTAAATTTAAACGGCAACGTCAGTGAGAGTGATGAGAATACAAAACTGCTGCACCATGAGCCGGCAAGTGTCTTGAAGAATTCCACTTCACGCGAGCACAACATTTTGGTGGATTTGAGCGACACTAGCGCCGGAACTGCAACCACTGATGGCGGCATGAATGGCGGAACCACTAGCGAAGGTGGCCGGAAAATTAAAATGACTAAATGCGGTGTGACTAAGACGGTACCACTTAAACGGTAAGTTTAAAGTTAATTTTCATACACCAACGTTAAACAAAATGCAAGTGCATAAAATGCATTTTGTGCTTTACTTCACCAATACCACTAGCAGATTTATTGATTGAAAAGTTCCCCACTGCGCATTAAAAATGGCTGAATGTGCATATGTGTTGACTTCAGCGCGGATAACCTTGACTTTGAACGCGAATTGCGCTACTTTTTGCGCGAACCTATTATTAGCATGCTGATATAAACAAACGTATGTACATACACATATGCAGCATGGATGTTAATAAGTTTTCAGCTCGGTACTCGGCATAATTAAGATTTCCTACGGACATTTGGTTTGATTGCGCGACCCCTCCGCCACTCCAAGCCCAGCTAATGTATCTAATTTAGATGCACTTGCTGTGGGCAAGCTCGCGAATTGCGGTGCCAGAAGAAACAATAAAATACAATAAATGTCAATTTCGCTTAAATTTAATGCAATTTAACGTCGAACGCTCACAATGTTCTGTAATTGACGGAATTGAGTTATGCGAGGTTGTTCTCTGTACATGTTTTCTAGTTGGCCGTCCCACGTAAGATAGATGATCTCATAACCATCTCACGGCAGCGGAGTTATAGCGCGTACACTCGCCGCGAAATTGAGACGATATATGCGAGCAGTGGAGCCGAAAAGAATATTTTCTTGCACTTTCTCAATAGGCGCAGAGCAACACCTGTCCTCGCGTTCTATAGGGCATAAATCGTCGCTAGATAAATTACATCTTTTCGCGTAGAATTGTTTTCGCGAACACCCCCCACGCGAGTCGTGTCATCATACAAAGAGGTGCGCAAGTCCGCTGAATATTCGTTTTTGTCGGTCGGTTCGCGTCCAACATTATGCTGCTCCATGAATCACTTTTTGGCCATCAATCATGTTGGAAATCGCGCACTTTATTTGTTTGCATGCATTTTGCATAAATAACAAAATGTGCCAACGTCGGCCACGATTTACAACAATCCCCATGGCGGAGTCTCCATGCACTAGCTCGGTGTCGGCATAATGTTGCATATTATATGATTGCGTGAGTGTATTAGGCCAGCTATGCTTCGAATCGCGTCCCGCCATTCCTTGCCATCCGATTTATGCAATCGAGATGCTTTATACCTTTTCAATTCTAATTCATTTAATTCTTGTTGTTTTCATTGCATACAATGTAAAATGCATCTTTATAATAACAATAATAATATTTATAATACATTCGTATGGAAACTGTTTGGTATGGGCAAACAGTCAGATCGTTTAATGATCTCTAAGATCCGCTAGGTTATAAGTTGAACGACAGGCTTGCACATTAATTACTGCTTGGGTGGCAATCTTCCTTCTCAATTGATCATCGACTAAGAACTTAATTTAGTCAAAATTTGTTTTTAAATTTGTTATCTGCTCTCAAGATTTTTTTTTTAATATAAAATCTTGCAACTGCCCATCTACCTAAAGTTGGTTGGAAGTTAAACGAGATTTGCATACAAAACATATTTGTAAAATAATCTTTTCAAATACATAACAAAATTATTTCCTTAAATCATTAAACAAGCCAGAGATCTGTTTATATTCTTCACATTTACGATGTACTACTTCTATTCATGGGGTGTTCAAAGATGTTTTGTTCTGCATCAGAAAATTTTACGCCGCAGATTCTGATTTGCGTCATAAAATACATGATATTTCGAGACTAATGATTCATCCATCAAATCGAAACATGCAGACGTATTAAATCTAAACACATTTCAACTTACAACAAGCATTCCGCTTCGAAGTCATTATTTCCATATACGAGTTTAAGTATCGATTGATGCGATTAGATCAAAAAGTCAATGAAAACGGTAAGATCGTTGATCGTGTCGGCTTCAGCAATCTGCACCTGACACATGGTTTGCCAATTACGTTGGCAGACGCGATCGTAGCAGTTAATGTGCGAGTAATGACGATCATTGAGTGCATATAAAAGGACATGTCGATCTTATAGGCATCGAACCTGTTCTCAATTCTCACTTGTTACTTAACGCCGCGCCGGTAATTAATCAAAGTGTAAGAACAAATTGAACACTTCCTTTTCTATGTGATATTACACTGGAAGTGGAAATAAATTATTTTAATATAACTGTCTACCGCTTTGATTTCAGTGCAGCCATTGAAGTCTGCTTCATTTACATTTACGACGTCATTAAAGAGTTAAATGTTAATATTAGATGCACGAAGATGTCAAACAGCTGTCACCATGTTATTTCATTGGTTTTAATGTTCACAATCAAAAGACTATGGCGTTTAGCCACTGGTGTTATGCAATGGTCAGCACTCAACGCAATCATAAGATGCACCCGTTTCTAACAACTATACAGCCGGAATGACAAGCGCAATCTTAAAGAAGATAAACTGAATTTGTTAATTTACGAAGCACCTCATTCCGTGTCACAAGTTGGTTGCAGCTCTTGCGGCCCACAGTTGGGATGTTTTGTACTGCCGATTACATTTCGATCGTCATTGATGATGTCAGCGAGAAAAAACTCGGTTTCTTGTTCGTATTCTTTCCTCGATAGGCATTTATTCTATTTCTGAATTGTGGCTAAATTTATTTTATCTAAAGCAAAAAGGGAAAAACGGTTGCGGCGCACGCGGAACATGTCGCATTTTTCATGCTCTACGCGCCATCATTGCGCGTATGACATGCGGCAATGCCCGCGCGCATGCTACACCAAGACGTCTGAACTTTCTTACATGGTTTCCTCTTTCGGTCGCCGTCATCCTATTTCTGGCGCATACATAAGTCATGTTTGAGCTAATCATTTTAATTTCTGTAAATTCCATTGCCTCCTCTCCATCTGCGCAAGCTCGACCATTACGTTCTAATGCTGATCAGACTTTGCGATTGTGTCGGTATGGTTAGTTGCTCAACCGTCCAAACGGTCTTTGGCAGCCGGCCCAAGGATTGTACAGAGCAACACCGACATCGCCTTAACATTGACACAGACGCAAGCGAATAATGAAGCGCCACAAATGCACTTTTTTGTAGATCTTATCCGCGTATAAATACAATAATTCTTATTTGAATTCCATATGGGCACGTACAGTAACAATATGCTTCGATTATGTGGACAAAAAAAATATAGATAAATGATTCAAATAGCCGCGTATTGGATTGAGAGTTGTCATCCAACTGTTATATGAGATAACTAACCGTGACGAAAAAATTATGTTGGCCTTTATGTTGGGCAAGGCTAACATTTCATGAAGTACTGAAGTCGTTCACCAATTTTGGCTGTTTAATTTTAACGATTTGAAATTTTGCTTCTTGAAATATGCCTCCGTTGAATAGTCATTTGCTAAGCCAATTTGGTTTTCAATTAAGTCATATAATAGCGTTTAAGTCATGTTTTAATTAAGATTTGGGTTTGTCGTTAGTGGGACGCGTTGAATGAACCATGACATTTTAATTAATTGAATTTGTTATGTCGATTGTCCACAATGTTGATGTATGATTCATTATAGTCTCGCGACTATGGCTAAATTTGCTGTAAAATTATGTTTTCATGACTTCATTATGTAATTGAATTTGGACTTTTATGGGGGTCCTAAAAATATATGTTCTTAATTAAATATAAATATCAAAGGGCTTTTGTTTAAAAAAAAATGTATTTACAACTCAATATAATCTTTAGGTTTTATAAGTTTTTCATAGCCATTCAATCGTATTTGATTTTAAAATAATTAAGTTACATTTCTTTTTGTTCACAATTGAAAATACATAATTGAATTCTAAATCTGGGAAAATGTCAAACCATTTACATGTCACCACCACAACATTCTTGGAACTGTTTTGAATTAAAAAGATATTTGCCTCCACCCTCTTCGCCATCAAATGAATTTTGTTTCTCATACACATAAATATTTCATAATATGCACGAGCATGTCCACGTGATTTATATGATTTAGCTTCTTCCTTTGTGTTCAAGAGGGAATTTTCTTTCCTCACCAACGACACGTGCTTCAGAATTTCGTTATCGGCATGAACGATTCTAAGTCATCCATGCCATAAATTACGGCGGCTTCGATTCGGAAAATATTAATTCAATTTTTCAATTAACTTGGCACGCATTTTCCGCATTTTGCTGCACTCGCCATATGCAATTGTCACGCAAGTGATTGGCCGCCTGGTCTGACTAAACTGTACTGAAGCGTATTTAACTCTCGATTTGCACTTAGGATTTAGGTCAACGCGCAGAATTTCGCGTGTGCAACGATATAGAACCGCTGCCTATATGCCACTTCATTTTAATTATTGCACAATCATAGAGAGTTTCAAAGTTCTGCAATTATTTCCGGAAACGGTATTAAAATTTGTTCTGGCGCGCACTGAGTACGCTTCTATTTATGAACGCGGAGTTGTGTTTTCAGTGCCGCCTTGCCTGTGTTTTTGCGCCTCGCGTTTTCTAATTTTTATTGCTCAATTTTGTTGTTTTCGCGATCCAGAAATAGCTCACGCCTATGTCTTCCATTGCGGTGGAACAAATCATGGCAAATGTAGGTTACAGGCCTATTAGAGCCGCGATTGGCGATGACAATGCGTGCGTAATGCGAAATGCACGCGTAAGTTGGGTGAAAGAGGAAGTCTTGAATTTAGCTGATTTTTTGTCTTTTTCTGTTATCCTGTTATGGTCTTTTCAATTGATGGAACTGCTTGTAAATTCAAAAGTAAGTGCGTGTCTTATCAAATACAATTTTCATCTAAAGTTTTTATTTATTTAATTTTAAAATTCTAAGAACATTTTCGTTTTAGTTGATTCTTGTGTGGATTAAGATCAGTGAGATATTGTTTCAATAGTCTGTCCGCTTCAAACAAAGTATCACATTGAAGATCTACCACTTTTTTGTAATCTTCAATTAAATTATCTTCAATCTGTTTGTACAGTTCTCTTTTAAATGAAAAATTCTTTGTTTTAGATTAACAAGCATAACTATTTTGCATAAAAACATACTTTGTTTCTTCCACCACCCAATCATGGTTTCGTTTAAAATTAGTTCTACCCCAAAATTCTTTATCGATGTATTGCCGTCGAAGATCAAGGCATTGGTTTGAATTAAGTCTGTTACAAATTGGCGGCCTTTCCATTTGTTTATAAAATGTTTGATATTTCAACAAAAATTTAGTAAAATTAATTTTCAAGACAAACAAAAGTATTGCTTGGCTTTCTTAAATGTTTATTTCATCAATGCACAGTTTCGATTTAAGATGTTTTCTTTATCTGTGCAATGTTTGTTAACTTGAACTTATCAAAACTATTGCCTGCACCAGCGATATTATATTAAGTTTGTACCTATGTATGAAAAGGCTAAGGTATAAATCTTGAAATTTGAATTACTGAATTATAAATCAAGTTGTGACTTAAGAATGAGCAAAGAAAGCAATTTATAATAAACAAAATGAATAAACTGTTTGTTAAAAAGCATTTTGCATTTGTTGATAATACTAAACGTGGAATATTATTCAGTTGATGAAACACGATTGGCATAGCTGTCTTTCATGCCAACTCTATGCTACATTCGTTGCTCGTATTTCCGCTTAAAAACCTCACGATCGCTGCACAACCGAAACAAACATCTAAAGGAATAATTTATTGAATGTTTAAGTCAATTTAGGAGATAAACTATATCGACATGAACAACACCAAACACTTGAAGTCATAAAATTTCACATAAATTTCACTCCTCAATTTATGGGAGCCTATCTCGTGTGGGTGATACGTTCACCAGTCGTGCACAGCCACAATATGATATATTAGTGCAAATCCTATATTTAAATAAAGAAGAATTTCATTTTCTTCTATATTAGCAAACTGCCAAAGTCTTGCATTGCGTCATTTGTATAAAACTGTAGATGACCGCGCTTGGAGATCCAACAACCATTAAAATGGCATGGGTAGACACTAGACAGATTTGATCAGATATTATTGTTGAGTTTGACTGACTTTTATTATTT
>JANSTS010008582.1:33141-59310 GCA_026546915.1 Sylvicola fuscatus | reverse complement strand
CAAAATGTTGGATAACAAGAGTACATATACTTCCCAAGATCGTTTTTTTGAAAAATAAAAATGTTCGATCTTTGTGGGACGTATATAACTAAAAACGACAAGCAGTCCTCAACACCTGCCAATAAAAACGCAAAACAGATGTTTAAATAAAAAATGTGTGTTTATTTGAATGTAAGTATATTTATTTTCAGTAAAGATCCAATGAAAACAGACAGAGCGCCTACAGATCCTCATCTTCCTCGGGCAGCGCGGTCTCCTGTGCCTCCTGCAAATCCTTCTCGATCTGAATTTGCCAGTCCTTGTCCATCTTTACCTCTGGCGGCAGCAGTGCTGGCATGGCGACAAACTCCAGGTTAGGATCGCCGACCAATTTACGTGCCAACCACAAGAACGGCTTCTCAAAGTTGTAATTGCTCTTTGCCGAAATGTCGTAGTACTGTAGATTCTTCTTGCGATGGAAGACAATGCTCTTGGCCTTCACTTTGCGGTCCTTGATGTCCACTTTGTTGCCGCACAACACAATCGGGATGTTCTCGCACACACGCACCAAATCACGATGCCAGTTGGGCACATTTTTGTATGTCACACGCGATGTAACGTCAAACATGATGACGGCGCACTGCCCTTGGATGTAGTAGCCGTCGCGAAGCCCGCCGAATTTCTCCTGGCCAGCGGTGTCCCAGACGTTGAAACGTATAGCGCCGCGATTTGTGTGAAAGACAAGGGGATGCACTTCGACGCCCAGTGTGGCCACATATTTCTTCTCGAACTCGCCGGTCATGTGACGCTTCACGAATGTCGTCTTGCCGGTGCCGCCATCGCCAACGAGCACACACTTGAATGTTGGTACTTCTTGTTCAGCCATTTTATGCGTGTTTGTTTGTATAACAAAAACAATTTACTGCAATTAAACACAATAAACAAATTAATTAAAACTCAATCAAAAAAATTAAAAAAACAATCGAATACAATATTGCTTGTAGCTTATGGGTTTGAGAAAAAAGTGCGCGGGAAAACGAGTATACACCAAGGAGCGAGGGGTGCAGTTTTAAGTGGCTGCAAACCACAAGCGTCAGCTCACAAAATGGCAATGAAATTGGATGAATGCATGCAGAATTTATCCTACTAATTTAAAAAATTTTACAATGAACTTTTGGGGGCCATTCATTCCATCTTCACGGAACATCTGCATTTTACACCGTACGCGTCCCCTTCCGTCTCGCTTTCGCACATGAAAAGCATGACGCATTCGCCTCGACTTACACATTAAACTATTTATTTTACACAGAATTTTCCAGAAAATTAAAACAGAACAACAGATCGATTAATTACATAAACACTTATTAACAAATTTTACAATTCGCACAATATCCAAAAACTGTATCGGTATTTCCAATAACGTACTAAACCGTTGCGTTCTATTCCAACAGCTCTTTAGCGATTTCCTTTAGAATTCATTTTCTTTGGGCACTCAATTGGCAAGCCAACTTCGACATTAGATGCCGATCTTTAAGTTGTTTTTTTTGCCAGAAATACACAATATTGTTGAAAAATTCTTGCTGATACTAGTAAATTAGTTGGCAGCGATTGTATTTACCTTAGTTTTAGGAAAATTTCCAGGCGGATGTTGTAGAATTCGAGCGATCCAAATTAGCGGTGCACGATGTCGTTTTGGTCAAGTATGGCGTTCCCTTGTTCAATGACTTATAGAAATATTCGTTTGAAATTGGTAGCCGCGCTTGGAGCTGTCAAAATGCTGTAGAAATTTGTTGAATCTGTCTTTGTCTTTCACTATGGTAAAGAAAGAGAACCGCATAGAACCAAATTGATGCGGCGTCGGCAAGACAGTTGCCGTTTATTGGTGGGAAATTTTTTGTTTGGGTCGAATTAAATGTACAAAAATGGGTTTTTATTGGACATTTAATTTTTAAATGTCCGAATTGTGATCAAAATAATTTTTATTTTTGGTTATTTTCTTCGTTCTAGCGAGTAAAACTATATAATGTGTTTTTGTTTCATTAATTCTACTCAAATAAATGAATAAATTAAAAAAATATTATAAAATAATTCATTTCGGCCAGTTTTCGAAGATGCTGGTGCTGCCATAAGTCAAATGCGACGGGTGTCGACATTTGACTGAAGTACTTCAAGCCGATTTCTTTTTTTTGCATAATTCCCGTGCAATGTGTCAAACAGCAAAGGGCACACAAACCGAATAAGAATCTGTCCGTGAATAGAATGATTTACCAAGTGCAGTGTCCGCAAGTCACATTCGAAATTGTAACTACCTGAAAATCGGTGAATTAAAGTGTTAAAATCAATTAAAGCAGCGCCTGTCGGCTGACCGCAACCAAAGTGTGTGGCTGCCTAGTACAAGAAATTGCAAATTGATCGTGCAAATCCCTACATATCATCACAAGCACGTACACAAACTCGCTCCGTGCATATCGGCCTTGGTGCTGGGTACTTACTCGCGCTTCCACAATCCACCCACCCAAATACTGGCACATACTGGCGCACATCCGCACGCACACATCATTTTAATTGACGTGTACGCACACACACGCCAGTCTATAGTTACGTGCATACGGCGGATATGTAGTTTAGTCGGGCGTTTTTCTCCCTTTTTTTTTATTCTGTTCTCTCCAAATAGCGCGATTGGCACTGACGTCACGGTGGCGCAGCCGCCCTTTCGTGCCCCTATCTCAGCCATCGGGTGTAGTACCAAAAACACCAAGAAAGGGAACGTACAACTCGTACTGGCGGATCGCATACACAGCGAGAGGCAGAAGTGAGCAAATGAAATCGCTGCTTCAGTCCAGATTATCGATTTTTCCTCAGTGTGTGAAGGAACCACATTATTTTTCATTAGTAGAGCACACGAAAAACAAGCTAACAGTCGACGTGCGAAATATATGTCGGATTGTCGGAGAGGCAGCAGACTAAAAAAAAAAGAAAAACACATAAAAACATTTAAAGTAGCTGCTCAGAAGAACAATAAGAAAATCGAGTACTTGTGGTGAAATTGTGTTAAGTGAATCCCTTTTTCCCTTCTTCTGCCCTGAGACTGGTGAAGTAGATTATCCTGAATATTGCTGCAAGAAAAGGTTCCAAGCCACAGTGTCATAGAGCTTCATTTGTAAATGATAAAGCTTTAAAAGAAAAGAAAAAAATATATCAAGTGAGCGTAGTGTTTTGTGCGAAATAATAGTTAAAAAGCTCTTCTTGGCCAGAGGAAGCGGAAAAAGGATTATCACATTAGCGGTACAAATTTTTTTGGTTATAAAAGAAACTGCTTTTTTCTGTGTAAGGACGAAAAAGGCGCGTGACAATCGTCGTAGTCATTTCTATGTCCACGATGTTTAAAATCGTTTTGACTCCTTTTCTGCTTCAAAAGTGAGGATTTTCCTGTTCCAAATTGCGGCCGACGCGATGTGCGACTGCGACCACAATACACGCTGCTTGTCAGTGTATGGGTTGGTGAGCGTTTAGGGGTGGCGTCTCGTCGTGGCGGGTGGCTTCCGGGCTTCCTGGTTGGGAATATTTGTGATAAATCGCAATGAATTTTTTATTAAATACAAATTTGGTATTAAACTTGGTAGAGATAATGAGAAAAACCATCATTACCGAACTTTTAGTTGTCTGAGGTCCAGTAAATATCAAGTATTTCTCTTGAATGTTCAATTTAATCAATGTAAAACAAATTATGGCCTTTATCAACTTAAAAAAAATGATTGACCTTGCTTTTTTTTCAAAATGAATTCATTTAAAATCACCTGCAACTGAAACAAATAAATTTAATTTTTTTTTTAATAATCAGTATTAGAACATGATTCACAATTCAAAACTGATAATTTGTTATGTTAATCAAGGAGTAATTATTTTTTATTTTTTTTGCAATTTCTAATGATAATTCACGATTTGAATCATTTTAATTGTCTTCGAGCAAATTATGAAGATTTTGCGATGCCCTTCTTATGCATTTTGCACATGTTGAAAATGCTTCTCCTTCTCACTGTTGCGTAAAAATGCCGGCATAAATGTATCGATTATCGTTGGCTGTCGAACAGAAAAGTCTCTTAAGTCTTGCTTCTTCATTGGAATAAAATGATGAAGTAAGTACTTTAGTCACAACTGCAGTCAACAGTCACCAATTTGCACCAATTAGTCACTTGTGAATCATTGAGAACGATTCATCAAAATCAACTAATGTTTCTAAATTGACGGAAAGCAAAGATCGTAATGAATTTTCCGGCTGTAAACTACACCACTGGACGGTGATTTTTAATTGTGGGAAAATCATTTATTTTCCAATGAGAATTATCGCGTGCCATTCAGTCTTATTGGCTGAATTGTAGGTAATCCAGTGGAGTAGATTTCTTACCAAAAATTTTACTGTTGTAAATAATTAAAGAATTTTTTTGTTGCATGAAATTACCTGCTGTCACAGCGGAAAGATGAGTACCACCCCTAATATTTGCTTTTCGTATCGCAAATCCCGACATAACTTCATCCCACCCCCCCAAGAAAATCCACAATTGTCATACATGCGTACCTCAGCCGTCAGCACACAAAACAGGTGTGCATGTGTGGGCCTGTCGCAGTGGCCTTTTGTTTAGGCGTGTGTGTGTGAGTGCGTGCCCACAAGAAAGCGGCGTTGTTGCCGTAATTAAATATTAATGGAAAGCAAAATGGAATGCATTACATTATTCAAATAACATAAATTCTATTTTGGATACTCACTCAAGGAGTATTCCGAAATGAGGCTCAAACAAAAAAGTTGAGCCTTTGACATGCTGGCTTGTACGCGAGCCTCTGGAGCGCCCAGAGAGAAAGAGAGTGTATGCCACGCGGAAAAATCGATCTTTTGGGGGTGCGATTGTTTCGATTTGTCATTGCGATTAGGGGAAACGTTTCTATAGCTTTTCTCCGTTTATTTTTATTTGTATTGCGGCGGCTTTTCAGTTTGTGCATGTGCTTGTGTGCGTCTTTCTGTATATGGATTTGTCCCAAAAATATTCTGGGAAATTTTCCCACATCTCATCAAATCGTGAAATTTAAAATTTTTCTCTTGAATTAAAAATATTAACAAAAAAAAAAAACTGTTTTCAGTGCAGAAAAATGGAGTGAAGTAATTGACTGTAAAAAAAATATTTTAAACAATATTTAGCAGGAAAATTAGTGCTAATTGAAAAACAAGAGTGCATCAAAGGTGGTTAATTGATTATTGAAATCATACCTGTGAATCAAACGGGTGACATTAACGGAATACCAAGCGGCAAGGAGACAAACGGACAACCATGACCAAGGACAGATTGGCGGCGCTTGTTGCGGTAAGTCCTTTAATCTTTCTCTTTTTTTTCCAATACTGCAGCCAAAAATGTCTTTATCATAAAAAATCAAGCAAAAGCACGAGAAAGCAACGGAATTAGACTTGAGCATTAAATGCCTTGGAAATTATAGCCACTATAAAATTGGGCGTGGATTATGGGGTCTGATATTTGGCTGATTCAATCTAATTTAATTATAAATTGTTTAAGCAATTATTTCAATTAATGTTGATGAGTTTGAGGGTAAGGTAAGAACAGCACGAGTATTTCGCTAATACCCACGACTGACCTTTTGTCTTTAATACGAGTATCATCAATCTGGAAAGCTTTTGAATCTTCAATAGCTAAATATAAATTATGGTCGATGCTTCAGAACATTTTCTCTTGAATTGTTCTCAAGTAATCATTAATTTTCTTTAACATAAAAATATAATTATGTGAAGATTTACATTTTGATCTCACAAAATAATTTATGAGTGTCGTTGACATTTAAATTCAACCTTATTAGCTGAATTTTAACGAAAAACAATTCGATTTTACCTGTAATATGACCTATGTACGATATCGCATAAGTGAAGGACACAGAACAACATTTATGTGAATCAGCTAATTCACATACTCGTGCATGGATGAGTCATAGTGTGGGCATGTGGCGTTGCCAAATTATTTTATCAATATTTTGAGTGTATTGTTCGGCTCGGAATTATTATCAATTATCATCAACAACGAATTTTTTGTTTTAGAAAACAAAAAATTCGCTGTTGAGTAAACACCCATTAGTCATTTAGTATTTCATCGTAATTTAGAAGCTCAGCTGGTGTCAACTTGTAAATAAAGACACTCGTCGTCAAGAGCTTTTGTTGTTCTGAGTCAGCACCAATTAAATTCTTTTCAATCATGATAGAAGATGTTTCAGATTTTTTATATGATTTAAATTATGAATTTAAATACTCATAAAACTGACCTAGACTTAAAACTTACGTATTAGCTAATGTGATTTCTATACTTAATTGCTTATTTATTGGCTCATAGATTAATTTTTATGAGGACATTACCTTTCAAAACTTGAAGAACAGTCATACCGTCGTAATCTTTTCAAAGCTTTTCTTATCTTGTCACCTGTTTTTTAGTAATTACCTATTTGCTTTGTTCTTTTTATGGCTGAAATTACATATTTCTATTAGGTAGATTAAGGTGTTGAGTGCAATACGTTTCACATCTTCTTCTTTTTTACAAAAAAAAAAAAATCGTACGAAAAGAAAAAAACTCAAGAACGACTTAACCGATTTAAATGATTTTTTTGTTGAAATATTTTGTTCACCTCAGAAATGGTTTAATCAAAGAAAAAGCTGGAAAGTTTAAATTTAATAATAAATTTATCAAGCAAACAGTTAAAACATTGATTTTAGTAAAATAAAAGGGATTTTTGTAATAATTGAAAATTTTTCTTGCAAAAACTTGAAAAGCATTTCTTTTTAAAAAAGTTGAAAACAATTTTTTAAAAACAAATTTCGTTAAAAAAATGTTTTATGTTGTCTATGTTGGTCTGCAAGTAATTAGTCGGTAACATTTAATTGGTGCAGGTCAAGAACGATAGTGCAATGAGCAAACTATCAATACAGAGAAGCTAAGAAAAGCTTTTTGTGTGCTCAACACGTACTTTTCCACCGTACAGTAATTGGTGATTGATGAACGATGTCCATATGTGGATATATGCTTGTATGCGAATGTGGGAGAACTTAATATTTAACTCCGTATAGTCAACATGATGTAATAAATGAGTTGAGACTGTTGCAATTTGTAGCTGTTCATTGGTCAGTGTCGACTGTAGACTGTAGAAAAACGCAAGTGAAGTGTGAACATGAGCTTACATGTGTCGTGAACGTTTTATTTTTAAACGACATCACCCGACGTTAATATTTACTAATTGAAGAGATTGATACAATAATGAGTCCGTCACTCTGACAGCATAGGGTCACGTTTTTTGTTCACATATTTAAGAAGAACATTTGAATTTCAAATGTATTTTTTGTAAGTTTTTGCAAATTGACAGCGAGAGTTTCGTGTACAAAAATCAATCGATTATTTGCAGCTGACGCTGCTTTGTGCATATATAAATATTGTATGTTATTTTCATAGGCTGCATTTAGAACACGTCGTTATCATAATATGCTAATTATTTGTACGAACAAAGCATATCGTTGTTGTGAAATCAGTAATCAACAATTGTAATTATTTTATTTCTTGTCAGACTATGTTCGTAGACGTTTAATAGATACTTTTAAATAATATTAACTGTTAATCTATTTATAGAATTGCATGTACATGGATTTGCTGTGAAAAATTAAATTCAGTTGAATTCTTGAATTAAGCGTCGAACTCCTTGGAATTCCACAAGACTGAAATAGCATATTTAATAAAAAATCGATCTGGCAATTATTGCAGACGGAAATCGGAAAAGCTTTTCCATCCAATAATTACTTGATTGAGGCCACAGCTTGTCGTTAATATACACGCACTCAGAACGTATGAACATACATGCCATTTGTTATCGCGTGGCACAAACACTTGTGCTTGTTGACGTGACAAATATTTTCACAGATAAGCTTAGACGAAGATATGTTTAGTGTGGAGAACAAAAAATAACTGAAAACAATATAAAAAAAAAAATTGGCAAAACAAATTTGTCGAGTGGCTATGTGGACTTTTGTGTAAACGTATGTCATCACCAAGAAAAGAAAGCTTACGCCTTGCAGCTAATTTCTTATTCAAACTTGCCGGAGCCAAAGTGCGAGCAGATCTCGCCGTTTTAAGGGTGACACGTCATCCCTCCTCAGATTCGGATGAAAATTATCAACAAGTTCTACATTATATTTGCCGCTGAGAACATGAACTCAGCGAAATCATTTTCACGCTATTTTGACATAAGTACAAATTCATAATGAACGTACACAATTAGGGGTGAAGGGGTGTGAGAGGGATGCTTTTGATTTCGTTTTCAAAAGTCATCACTCAAAGTTCAAACCAGAGTCTTGGAATTGGCATTTAATTGAGGAAAGTTTATGATTTCGTTGTGGTTAATTGGTTGCGACGTAATCAGTTCCCATAGCATATTACGTATAATATTTACAACAACAAAAAAAAATGATGACCGGAAATAAATGTGGAAAGAATACTTAGCAAACTTCCTGCAATTAAAAATATTAATTCATCTCAATTGCATCAGATATTGAAAAATTTACATAAATTATTAATTTTGTTTATTGTTAGATATTTTTTGTTTTAGTAGAAATTTAAATTTTTGGGGAAAAAAAATGAAATGTGTGACCTCGTCGATCATCATATTATCGCGGGCTTGTTATTTGCAGTTCGTCGCTTTTGTTGACGGCTGTTTTTTGTTTGATTGATCGATATCCTTTAAGGTTTTTTTTTGTGTCTTGCGTCGCTCAGTCAAATCAAGAGGCAATGATTTCTTATTCTATGTCGATTGCTGCCATTCATGTTCATTGGATGGTGTCATTTTCGGCACTTTATCAGTTGCACGGTACATCCAACGTTTATTTATCAAAGTGCAAACTTGTAAAAATGTTTTATGCTCTTTAACTCATTTCAGGTAATTTACCTAATTACCTGAAATTATCATTATGTTTCTTATTATATTCTTCTATTTGTACTCGTTAAAATACTTATACAAATATAACTTTTCAATATTGAATTTACAAATTACCCATATTTTTTCCATTCACTGTTATTTCACTATAAAGATTCACTGACTTAATTTGCACAAGAAAATAGATACATAAATGTTTTTTTATGGAACATATGCAATGTGTATTAATATCATTAGTCACACCAAGCGCCAAGATCATATCTAAATAACAACAAATAAGCGTGAATTGTTTTTGCAACGTCTGACAATACTTTTTTTTTCTTACGGCGACATACAAATTCAACAATCGATTTTAATTTCTCCGTCTCGCGAGATTTCGTTGCATGATCTCATGCCATTGAATTGCTAATGAATGATGTAATTTGGATTGTAGATGGTTGTGATTTTGGATATGGAATTTTTCAAAACAAATTCTTTAATAAATTGATAAATTTCTCTTCTATTATTTATATATAAAGAATAATTTCGCAAAGAGTTTAAAGAAAACGGCTGCATATTTGATAAGTTTTTGTGTCCCTTTTTTTTGGGACGGTTTTCTTTTCTCATGTTAAATATTCAAGTATTCTGTGGAGGAGTTGCCGAGCTGGCCTTGCAGGAAAATGTCTTAGAGTATTGATCTGAAAGTGTATTACAGACTCAAGTGTGTAAGGTCATGTTGGTGGTTTTACGTCACTGACTTCTTCGCTATACCTCAATTAGTATTCGCATATTTTTATGTGAAATAATATAATAATACCGTTATTTATGAAAACAATAAATTAAATTATTCTAAGTAGATTATCGCATGATCCTAACATTTCTATACAAGTTCTTAAAGGCGGTGCCGTTTTCGTTTTTCACAAATGTTCAACGAACATACTCGTATTCTGTCTTTCAAGGATTTGTGAATAGACATCCATTGCGGTCAGAAAATGTCTGATTCCCTTTTTATGCTCAACATATTTCATGTTTTGATTCTGTAGTCGCTTTCACTGCGAAAATTTGAATCCCTTCTTAATCTATGTGATTTTTCTTGTACAAAAATGTACCGATTTTTTTTTGGGTTGCCCTTAGACGAGTATGATGCTGCCCTTAATGGAATGATGAGTCTATAACATGGCAATAAAGGGTTCGGTTCTATTTAAATTGAGAAATAAATGGAGTTACGTATGTACGGACAAGGATAAATATGGCGTATCCATACACCATTTACTATTAATGGCTTTACGGTTTATGCTCCTTCGTCCTTGTGTGTATGGCGTCTATTTAGGACTCTTGCATGCCAGCCAGCGTGCTGGATGTTATAGACGACGATGTATTAAAAGCAAAGTACGCTCGTACAGCGTTTCTACACATTCTGCAAATGGCATAGTGAACAAATTCTTCCGGCGCATAAAGCGAAGAGACCGCAAAAGCGTTTAAGATAAGAACGCTCGATTGTTATGTCCATTTTCCCAGTGGGTGGAAAATGGAAATTTTCACAGCATTGTGAGCTCATCACTGAAACAACATGTCATCGTGCGTTTTATTATTATATACACACTGCTGTATATATGTACTGACTATACATAGCGTGTGAATGTTGGCAAACAGAAGGACTGAGTCACGAACATTGGGATGTACACATTTTGGGGGGAAGTTTCATATCAAAAGAGTTATTTGAAGCATGCCAAAGCTTTGGCGTAATGTCTGGCAAATCCTTACATCAAAGAACAAGCAGATTCAACCAGTCGGGATAAAGTGCGGCTCAAGTTAAAGTACAGTCGAATTCATAAATGCCCGAAATCAATAAAATGCCATTGCAGTGCCGAGCTTCGGTCCAAGTTCATTTTCATGGGCGTATCTAAGGCCATAAATCCGTAATGACTGTAATGGTCTTGATCTAATCTCAAAGGCATCTCATTTGTACTTCCCTGATCATACACGCCACGCTTAACGTCTCACGTCTTTTGGGGGTGGGGAGGGATGGCAAATGGTGTTTCTGCATTTTTCCTGTCTGACTCGTGTAAATTGATTTGGAAGAGTTTAGCCGTCACCCAAATCCACTCACATAATTGGCTTGTCTTGAAGCGCGCCAAATTGACAATTTAATATTTGATAATTTTCGCAAAAGCTTCATATCTGTTACTGCAGGGTGTGGATTTGCCATCCCCATATGCACACATACATAATTTATTTTTAGCTTATTTGCTCTCAACTTGAGCTGACATATGTGTATACGAATACGTACATTGCGAGACAAGGCGAAACCGTTTTAGGGATAAAGGGCAGACGCAGTGGCATGTGTGCGGCGTTATGATACGCCACTGTAAAGCAACTCTTGCCGTCAATTTGGGCATGGTAGTGAACACTGTACGGATGTACATTCACAAGGACTCTGCGGCTGCATGAATATGCGAGAGATGAAAATCGGTGGCGGCATCATGTAGTGGCGGCAAGGCGCATGTTCATTGTTCAGGCCCCATTCGCATTCATATATCCATTCAACAGCTCTCACGGTAGGTGGCAACGTCTCGCTTTAATATAATGGCACACACCGTCCGCGACAATATCTCCCCCCAGCAGCCTCCCCCCACCCCCCACACCCGCCCCATGCACAATCTACACGCCCGTCCAAAGTATTATAATATATTCTCATTTTCACATTGCTTATGTCGCCTGATGTTCGAGTATCCTATTATCTTTTTGACTTTTCCTCATTCGCTGATTTTACGCTTTTTCACTCTTTCTTCTGCAGTCGCCTGCCCTTCCCGCCGCCCTGCTGTTCGCATCCTTTTTTTCCTTTTCGTTCGTTTTATTTTTGAAGCGCTAGAGTTAATTCACTTCTTGTTCGGCGCTCGTATAACTGTGCACCCGCTGTGGGTGCTGCGGCTTTTCGGTTTTCTATCGAGCGTCTGTCCTTTGCCTAGCTCGTGTCAATAATAAATATTTAGGATCGTATAATATTGTGGGCGAATTCTTGTTGCTTCCAGCCAACTGTCAACCGCACGCGTACTTTTTTGGTGGCACAGTTGGGGTAGCAAGTCGTGGGGTGGTTTAATTTCTATACGTCACTTGCGGCAACGCTCATTTTCTTTCGATAGGCGGTCGAACTATAGGATTGAGTCAAACAATGCGGCGGTTTTATGTTTATATTTGAAACAAAAAGGAAGCCTCGTGGTTGGCCAATTTTACAGGGATTCATTAAAATGATAAATAAGCGTTAATGAAAGTCGTCAATAAATTAGGATGGAATTTCAATGAATGGAAGGAATCTTCATATGCTGAATATTGTTAAAAGTTTTAATCGTTTAAGTGTTTTTGGTTAAACTATTTTCGTGAAAAGTTAAATCGTTCAGTTTAAGTTAAAGTCATCGATTTTTGCATGATTGACTATATTCGCTATCAGTTCACAGATTGTCATGTACATAAGATAAGATAAGACCCTTATAATTCCCCGTAATCCGCTATTGAATACGAGCTGCCCTCATAAATAAAAACGACCGTTGAATCTCTTATATTTTGAATGAAAGTGCATAACTTGCTAGCTTCTCCTTTCTTCGTCCTAATTGTCCTGTTGTCTGTGAGCACTTCTGTGGGATGACATAGAGTCGAGTGGCTCTACCTCATTGGCCTCTTTATATATTCTAATTACTTCATTGGCTGTGAAGACCGCAAATAAATGGCTTGGAGCGTTGCGCTGTAAAACGGATCAATACACAATTATTCGTCCCTGCCTCCTTTTTGCATACATTTCTGCATAATGAATTATTTCGGCCGACTGGAGTTCGCTTCCCCAAATAGCTCGCCTATACCACCGCCTCTCCACAACACATTTCGTTTTTTCATCTTGACGTCGCGACGTAATCTCTGTATGCGATAAAATGAAGAATACGATGAATTTTCGTGGAAACAGGGCATACCGTTTGATTTTTATTTTGTCGTCTTTTATGTGCCCGCTTGTACTTCGCACGGCTTTAAGCTTTAATACGCGCAGGGATTTGCTCTTCAGTTCGTAAATGACGCCAAGATATATGATGCCTTTGCGAGTGGCACGCGCGCCTTATGATCGCAAATGTTACAAAAATAATCTAATTAATTTGTAAATTGGTTTCAGTTGTTTTAGGGGATTTTCCAATCGATTCTATCCACTTAACACAGTTCTTAAGATATAAATCTAATTGATGTTTGGCGTCTTTCACTTGGTCGTGCAGACATGTGGGACGCTGTGTGAAGAGTTATTTTAAGAGTTAAGGAAATGAAAGCGCTTTGATAATGGATCCGTTATAGACCATCATCACTCGCCATGTTACCTAGATTCATTTACCCACCTATCGACGACAGTGATTTTATACCGTTAAACTGGATTAAATTCTGTGAGATAAGTCACCGGCTTTGCGTCAATGCGATTGTTTGTGTTGCGGCGTAAATCATGCAGGAATTTAATACAAGTACTTTCTATTGTTTGTTCTCGAAAGACGATACGAGATTGGTTGTGTGGTAGAAGATTTTGCTAATTGAATTGCCGTTTAACTAGTGGGTGGTGTATTGTTCTAATCCATTGCCTTACGGATTAAGAGTTAATTGGTTCGATCTTTAATCAATGAGTATTGATGAAATTGTTGTACATACTTTACTATTAAATATTTACATGAAGTAGTTTTTGTTGTTGTTGCAAGACGAAAGTTTAACTTTGATAGTTGGAGAGCACCGCAGTGACCAAACCCAAAAGCCGATGTATTTAAACAAATTCACATGTTCCCATCGGTCCCATGGTGTAACGGTTAGCACTCAGGACTCTGAATCCTGCGATCCGAGTTCAAATCTCGGTGGGACCTATCGGTGACTTTTTTTTTTGCGACTTAATTTATTGTGTTTTGTATAGAATTCGTATACATTTTTCCATATATGTTTGTTTTGACTGAATTGGTAAATTTCAAGGGTTGAATCTATATACTCATGAGTCATGAGCTTATTGTTTATAGGATCAAGCATTTAATTACATAGATTTTTGTCAAAATTATATGCTATTTTGATCAAATTCAAAAGTATGAATGTCTTTCAACTTCATCAGCATCTTAACTCTTCCAATTCAATTCAAACAAACTATTTTAACATTATTTCCATGTGCGTTACATTCTTGTATTATATAATTAAATAATAAGTGTAAATCATTTATTTAATTTGTATTCTGTCTTGTACATAACATAATATACAGTGAAATTGTTATGTGGGTAGATCGTGTTGAAGACTTATGAATACAGAAATTAAAATATAAATTTTAAAATAAATTGCAATTGTTTTTTAAAAATAAATATATTTAAATCCATTTTTTTTGTAATGAAATAGATTGCAATAAACAATTTAAAAATATAAAAAAAGGTAAATAAAAAAAAAATTACCGGAAGGTCCCACCGAGATTTGAACTCGGATCGCAGGATTCAGAGTCCTGAGTGCTAACCGTTACACCATGGGACCGATGAGAGCAGATGATGTACAAAAAAATACATCGGGCAGTGGCTGTCGATGGCAATGGTAGCTGGTAGGGTTTCACCTCGCATTTATTTCACGGTCTCAGTTCTACCTGAAGGCAAAGACATGCCGTAAATCTAAAGATGTATTTGTATACACTTTTCGCATGTACCCACACTTTTGTAATGACTAGTGACTAGTGACTAGTGAGTTATGGTGTTGATTTATTTCTTCTTACCTTGAAACGTTTTTGCGTTGTCTAATAAATTTACAATAAGCAGTTTGATTTTTTAATTTTTTTAATGTATTACATAATTGTTGATTACTTATATACGATATGTCTTTGCGACAATATTTAGTTATTCCCTTTGTTTTAAAATCTGAGTCTGAGTGCAAGTAAAGTCGTGATATTTATGTCTGGCATTTCGTTAATGGAATCTGCAGTTTTTTCATGTATTGCTGTTTTTCTATGCAATTATGCGAGCTCTGTGAACGATCAATATGGTTATTTTATATTTAACTTCATGCGACGCCGTATAAATTTCAATAGCTTGCTCTATTTTTATCTTAAAAACAAAGCTATGACCGTTCACGAGTCTCCTACATATATGTATGTATGTATGCACACTGAATATGCGGCATTTATGCGCAGACTTTCAAAAAAGAGCTCCCTGCCAACAACAGGCCACAAAAATCAATGCAGAACTGCTCTTTTCGACATCAAAATTTTAATGTTTAACCCTTAACTAACTAAGCTGCTTTTGACTTACGAGTTTTGTCACATTTCCGCCAAGTGTTAATTCATTTGTTGGGCTTATTGAACATGAATTCAATAAACTCGCTTAATCAAATGACTTTCTTTTAGAATTATTTCCGAGGTCGCAAGCTGAAATAACGTCATTCGCCTTTGTCGGACGCAGAGCTTTCCTAAGAAGCTGTAGGCGAATCACCAAATACGTAAATTATAAATATTTTGCACACTGAATCTTCCATAAAGCCTGACGTCATTCATTCATTCATTCACATTTGCCGAGAGTCATCAGCTTTTAAGGAGAATTTCTTACCGTACGCTTCTTGTCACCCGCTTCTTGCCGCACGGAATACGCGAATCATCGCTGTAATAATATTTGGACTAAAATTACTAAACAACTCCACAGATGTACTTCAGCTTAATTGTATTTGAAATTCGTAAGCAAAGCAATTGACGGAAAAATGTTTATGAAAACATGCATGGAAACCAACGCGTTTTGCGTAATCAAATTAAAATTTTAATAACTTTTCTGGTTTGATATGTAAAACTCTGTGGAAATTTGCATGCTAAACAGAGCCGCCTCCTCTATAAACATTGGTTGTTGGAAAATATTACCCAGTTTACGTTTTGCCTTCCTAGTTCAGACAAAAAGCTCGCATGCAACTTCAAGTAAAGGGCTGACTAATACTGAATATTTTATTGGTGTCAACGTGAGCATTGGCTCTAACATTATGGACCAATTCTAAATGTGTTGGGATAAAAGGCAAATAGTGAATGAATGTAATCTGAAATAATAATTAAACGTTATTAAAGTAGGTCGTAACTCACGAGTCTAATTCACCTTTAAGTTAATTAAACATGTTTTACCTGGATAATCAAAAGAATTGTAGTTGATCCTTGTGATTTGGAAAATCAATACAAAAGGCATAAAACTAACTAACTAATAATTACCGGTAATAAATTAATTATTTATTTCGATTTGGCATGATTTCTCAAATGGATGAACAGTTTAGTAAGAAATATTTAAAATCAAATTATCCTGAAAATGTTCACCAAATAACATCATTTAATTTTTTCATATTGTTGATCAACTGCTAAAATAACGAGAGAAAAAAACTGATATTTTTGCGCCGGCAAAAAGGATATACGCATTATGAAACGATTATAAATAGGCGTCAGGCGGCATTTATTTCATCCCTGCATTGAAACAGATGATTAATGTCCCGAATTCCGTTTCTTTGTGTCTGTATATATGAAAGTATGCATATTGTACATGCCTCCAGATGTCGACGTTTACATGGGGAAAAAAAAGGTATAATAGGGCCTGTGCCACAAAACATAACATTATATTTAATGCGGCTGTAGATTGCAGAATCTTCTTCCTTTGCATTCTTTCCGACTTCTCAGCATCTCCAAAATGATATTTTTTTATTTTATGAATTTGGCAGTTTAAACAAAAAACGACGATTTCTATCTGATGTCCTTATAACATAATTACACTTTTCTTGAATGTTGATTGATTGAACAACTCGAATTTAATACAGAGTAATTGAAGCATTCAATTTAAACACTTAAAGTACACATTCACTTATATCTTAAAAAATTATGTTTAAAAAGATATATGATTTTTTTTCATTTATACATAATTGTTAAGTGAGTGAAACGAATGCAATTTTTCGGTTTTATTAAATCATAAATAACACCTACCCGACATACGCGTGAAATGGCGCGGAAGCGTCTCTGCGGGCTTGATGATATGGCGGCATGGCACATAGACAAGACAATCATTCAATTTAGAGAGCAATTTGTGTAAATCTTCTACAATTTCATTTAGCCCATAGCGCAATTTAATTAAAACAAAAAGAATTTTGCACTCTATATTTATTAACGTCGTACCGACTCTAATTATTTTATTACATTTTGTGCACGCTCTCGTCAAAAAAAAACGTCATGTAACTTAAGATGGTATATGGTGATAAAGTCAACGGGGCTGCAATAAGTCAACAATTAACATCAATTACTCGACTGCAATCGTTCTGCTAAAACGATTCAAATAACAAGTTAAAATTAAATTTGCTTCCTTTTTAAATTAAGGTGCTGGGGAATTTCAACTAATTATGAACAGGTGTTGCATTTTATGTTTCAAATTATGTACAACAAAATTTGTTTGCAATAGAAATTTGAATTCATGAAACATACATATTTAATCTTTTGACATGATGATTGAGTTGCATGTAATAATTGAAGTACATAGTCGGATCTGTTCGGGTATGTCCTTATGTACAATTGTGGCATGGAGTGCACATGAAATTGACACAATCTGCAATATTGTAAGATTACTCGAGTAGCTGCGCTTAACTTTAAACAAGTCTTTGGCATGTAGGTTAACGTATGTTGCAGGGTATTATGCTATTGTAAACTCATATGTGAATTGGCTTCTGATGAGAACAGCTGTCGACTTTCCCGATGCTTTGTACAAATGATTAAAGCATTTGAGAATTCACATAATTGATCCCTTATGCAATTATTTCGTTCGCTAAATAACCGCGATGTGAATTTAAAGACATTTAATCGTTGCATCAAAATCTCAATAGCCGCCATAGTTTCTTTAGCTTTTGTGCGCAAAAATCAACATTGAAACATCATATATGTGACATGAACTCGCACCAAATAAAGTGTATTAGGCAGGATTTGAATTACATGAATGATGGCGGCATACGAGCATCGAACACATGGGAATTGCACATACAAATTTCGCTCGTCTACACGGCTGCTTCCTGTGTGCTTTTTCCACGATGACACTCCAGTGGGTTATTGAGTGTTAAGTGATTTTTATCATGTCATCACGATTTTTACTCTCTTCTTATTTTGACGGTTTTTTGTTGTTGTTGCTGTTGTTGTTGTATTTGTGTCATGCCCCTTGTTTTCTTTTCGTGGCAACAACAAAAAAAAAATAGTACAACACATGTATTTTCGCCACCCAATGGCTTATGTGTTCAAGCCATCCCCCCCGCATTCAGTGCGACGAACTGTGCACATACACACAACCCTTATTGGCATAACCTCATAAACGCGAACTCGCGAACATACGATAAGCCCTACACGCCAATACATTCAATTTGCGGATCGATTTCTTTTTAATACAAGTTTAGCTCCTTTAAAATATATATCCACACATTCTTTTATTATCGTCTTCACTTCGTACATATTATCAGAAACAGTATATTTGGGATGTGGGACGACTCATCCCAGTTCGGTTAATCATTTCACCAACAAATACACCCGCGCATATAAAAAAACACACATACATACGAGATGTGCGAAATTTTATCAAATAAAAAAAAAAAAAATTTACCGGCTTTAGGAGAAAAATGTTTTCGTAAAGGAAGAAATAAAAAGTTCGGTTTATAAATGAGAAAAATACGTGACGGTTTTTTTCGTTGTGCTCGTTTCTTTACGAAGAGCTTCATGTGAAGATTGTTCGTTTGTGTGCCAGCGAATTTTCCTTAATTTGAAATAATTGATAATTTAAATTCATTATGGTTCTCATTAATTTGAAACTAGAATGTTGGTCTTAAATTAAATTCCTAACATACTTTAACTAACTTGAACTTCTGAGTAAGTTTTTGTGTGATCGTTTAATTTATTAGATAATAAGGTCGAGCTCTAGAAGTTATAATTGTGTTTCAAATGGTTTTGAAGTATATAAGGTTAACGAACAATATTAAAAGAAAGTTTTAAGAATTTTGTTTCTTATATTCCAAACATTTTTATGTCACAGCGAATCCCCGAATAAACAGATGTCAAGATTGTTAAAAAAGTAATTTCATGGCGGTTGAAACAGTTATGAGTACTTTTTCATATATGGAGGAGTTTTTTTTTTTTTCATCTTTCAATGCATACTTGAGATTGGTTCTTTGAAGAATGTTGCGATTAAATCTTACATATGAAAATACCCTAAAGGCAATATCGATTGTAAACGATAGCTTAAGGATCAGCCAGGTATTAAAGCTTTTTTTTTCAATATCTTAAGATCAGTTTTCTAACCTTTGGAAGATGTTTGAAAAGTTTGCTTCAATAATTTAATGCATTAAACTTGCAACAATTTATCAGATCACTATTACTAGCAGATGTACATGAATGAAAACCACACCAAAGTTCATGTACTAAGACGATAACTAACTGTTAACATTCAAAAGTCAGAACAGAACGTGATATTTGACATCGAAACCACAAGAGCCATGTGCTCGCCTTCTTCGTCTCTCCATTACTTGGATAAAGTGCAAAATCTTGCGGCGTGGGTCGGCCATATGTTTGGGCTCCCATGCAGTAGCTTCAACTTTAAAGTGTGACATTTTCTCAGTAATTGTTTCAGTTCCCCACCCTTTGCTTCCTATCCGCCGTGGGTCTGTACAGAGACTTCAATTTGAAGATAGTTTGGGTCAACAGCTTAGTTCTGACGGCCGTGACATCGCAGCACGACATTTTAATTGATCTCCGGACAACCAAATGTGTCACTCGTGTAATTCGTGGCAACGCGGTTCAACAATGATTTAAGAGCACAAACTGAATGTTGGCATGGGTAAGAAGCAAGCCGGAGAAGAAGCAAATCAACAAACCCTTGAATTGAAAAGTCAACTCTATTGATTATTGTATTCTATTTCGGTAGAAAAGTATCGATAGAAGGTGACAACAGTTCAAGTGGAACTGTGGTGGATGTGTGCCGGCGAAATGGGAATTTGGCTAGCCACTAGAACAGTAATTGGTCAGATCACATTTCAAGCGCTTGTGTACTGTCTTATGTCGGTTGTATTTATTTTGGCCACTTGATGTTTGAAAGTTTTCTTTTGTGCTACATTATAGTTCGATGCACATTTATTGTAAAGACGCTGGTGTGGGTTTCATTGGTTGTGAAAGTCAATGCTTATTATGTTTGTATGATTGTCCATATGAAGCTTACCCACCTCATGGGAGTGTTCTGACTGTTGCTTGGATATGCTATCTTCTTTGCTGTAAACGTATTTCAAGTGGTTATTGATTCCATGACCCATATTAGGCTCGTGATTTAAATTTAATTACGTTTGCACATTTCTTATCGTAGTTTGGCAGTTCTGTTTTGGTGTTTTTTGTTTTATGTATGCGGGTTATGAAGGTTAAGGTTAAACTTGTTTTATGGTTAAATTGGAATTTAAAGTCAGTGGAGTTCATTGAAGTGTTTTTTTTTATCCTCCAAAAAAATTGTTTTTGGTCGGAAAACTGTGTGACAGAATATCCCAATTTTTAGGATGTATGGCCTCGCCTTTTTCTTAAGAAAGAACCTTCACTTTTTTATATTCTCAACCACATAAGGGATCTACTTCACTGTGTCGACGGCTTTGTTCGCGGAAACAAACAAAATTATCAGCACGTGCCCGATTAAAATTCGCGCCTCCGCCATTCTCCATAGTCAATTCACATCTTAAGCGCACAGCAGCTCGGTACTTATCTTAATTTTGGCAGTACGAAAACGGAATCCATGGTATAAAAATGCCCGACAGCGCCCAAGCTTTTAACATTCTGCTGGTCACTTAACATTTATGGCGTGCTAAAACAAGGGAATTTCCGTAATGCAGATCAAATACCAACAGTGAACATACTCATATATTGTTATCGTTAAACTGGCACAAAGTTCATAATATGACACGCATTTATATTAATACACTATTCATGATCCACATTTTAATATATGTATTTAATGAGCAACATCGCCAACATAAGACATATCCTTTAGACGCTAGATGATTTTCGTTGGGATTTTATGTGCACCAGACGCCCGAATAATGACATAAACAATTGTTCCAGTAATTTGGGGTTATTATTTATGTATCATATGTTGGGAATCGTGTCAATGAATATTATGTTTCAATTCGATCAGAATGGTCGATTTGTTCGCTATGTTTAGATACAGTAATTTTTTTTGTCAATATTACATACATTTGCACACGTGGCACTGGGATGTTGAAACTTCTGCGAGGTGTCATAGGGGCGGTTTCACACGTTTCGGAATGTCACATGTGTTCAGTATAGATGTAGTAAAGATCGAAAATTGACGTTGATAATAAAATGGTAAGCAGGAAAATTGATTAACTATTTAGGGAATTTGGCTGTATTCTTTTTATGCCTTGTAATTTGGTTTTATTTCCTTGTATTTTATTATCGTCTTTGGCCCAATAATGGTTCTTGTTAGTTTAACAAGTTACTGCAGTTAATATTAGAAATTTGAACACTTTCTTATAGAACTGATCTGATGCCCTGGTATTAAGCAACTTATTCAATTGGACAGGTGAATGTTTGAAGGGATTTGCCAAGCTCTGTGGTATCCATAATAATGCTTCCCACTCATTTGAAGGCTTTTTTGAGCTACCAATACTTACTTGTCTTCAAATATACCATAAGATTGTACAAAGGTGCCTTGTTTCTATTAAAAGGGTCATTGCTGGTGCATGTCACGTATGTTGATATAGTTGATGTGCCAAAGAAGAAGGGTCGTTCCAACCTTCTATCAAGTTTATCGTAAATCTTCATTTCTTTGTTATGTTATGCTCTATGTACGATTCGTGGTGTATTTCAGCGTGAATGATTTGTTTTTGTGAATAGGTAAGCAAGTTGCTTATTTCTTTGTAAGCTTTTGTGGTGAAAATCATTCCTAAGACCATAAATGCTATTACTACTGATCTGTTAGCTCCATCCATATTATGTATTATGTTTCCAGTAAGACAAATTGTTTCGATATCATTATTGGTTTGGTTATATAGCTTCAGTAACATATTGTTGATTGTTCAATTGCTGTACGTGTCTTGTAAATAAATTGCAAAGTTAAGTTATAGAAATGGAAAAAAACACATTTTCTTGGGCACCTTAATATTTGTTCACTTGTGATTTTTCACATTTTCAATGGAAATTTTGTGAAAGTAAATATGTAATTATGTATTTTCAAACGGTTGACAGTTTTAACTTTCTGTGTCACTTTCGCAAGCGTTACTCTATTTACTTGCAACATGATTTCAAAATGTAAGTAATTTTATGATACGAATCAAAGAAATCACAAATTATTCATTGTTAAGACGCACAATTAAAACAACACTGAAAAGTTGTTTAGATTCGTATCGCCATCACAATCACCATTTCTATAGAAATACTTGTCATGTTGGGTGAATCACTAAAATAAAATGCCAGTTTTACGCAATTTATCACAAAAACGTCCGAAGGCATTCCCAGCACCGCCTGTATTCATAGTGAATGGGGTCCTTATGTATCATCGCCATGCACGTTGTCGGACGACTGTCGGGTAGACTGGGATGCATCCTTTGACTGCAATCAATTTATCTTTACCATACCACTCCGGATATAATATCTTCTCTATTCCGCACAATAATTGCGCATAATTTGTACTTATGGCTGTCCGTTGCCGGCTGCAACATCCTTATTCTCCTTTCGGACGCTGAATTGGTTGCAAATGCTATTCGAACATAACTGGGTCATTGTATGTGAATGGTGGCGATATCCATTTTATGTTTTCTGTCGTCTTGATAACAACCTGCCTGTCATTATATGTTTTCTACATTTGCAACTGTTACTGAATTAAACAGACAAGTCTTATCTAAGAAAAAAACAAAAAATCTAAGACTTGAATCTTAACACATCTTATGAACAAATCATTTTGGCTGTTGGTTAAATCGATATTCGGATAGGAATTGTCTCGAGAGGTGCTAATGAATGTTGAAATTACTCTTCAGGGAGTCATAACGTCTTGCGTGTTGCTATATGTCTGTGGAACATACAAGAATTCGGATTACGAATGTTTATCCATTAATCGCTGAAGGTTTGTTGGCACTATTTGTTGATTACACATTTGTCTTATCGCGTATTTCAAGTTTCCACTAAATACTGCAATTATTTTATAGTTTCTTTTGTGATTGCCCTATAAATACTAATATAGAAACTTTTGAAATAAATGTGATAAGAAACATTCAGAATTTTAGTAAGAAAATATTTCTGAGTACTCAAATCACAAAATGTATAAAGAATAGGCCACTCAGTTTGTATGCAATTCTTACGTGTCTACATCTTACTAAAATGGATGTCAAATGCGATGGTAGATTAGAAAAATAAATGAAAAGTTCTTTCATAAAGTAAACCCATTCAAATTAACATCAAAAATACAAAAGATGTTATGAAAAAGCATAAGTGCGGTATAAATGTAAGTAAGTCTGTGAAGCAGCAACTTTCTGCGAACACAAATAATGTAAAAATGTAATTATTTTATTAAAAGAAAATGGGTCGTTAAATATAAATTATAGAGAGACGTCGACATGCAAAACAAAAATGAAATTCGTGAAAACATTTTTCGACCCATCTCTTTTGGGTGTTCTTTTATTGCCATTTGGGGTGTATTACCGCGCCACTGATTTAAAGATAGGGTAGTTGTATACATACAAAGGCTTCCAGCAAATGAAATTGTATGAAAATAAACCGTTGCTTCCTTCATTTGAAATCCAGACCATACATGCCCTTTAGTGAATTATTTAATTTTATCCAGCCATTTATACTATTCGGAATAGTCATTTCGATTGATTTTGATAAGACATTTTGCTGACTCATTTCTGTATTTTCTCCATCTTAGGCGCAAAGCGACGAAGAGGATGTCGGACCAGATGATGTGGCCGTCAATGTGGAGGGTCGTGACGGTTTTATGGATGATTTCTTTAACGAAGTCGAAGAGATACGTGAAATGATAGATAAGATTCAGGCGAATGTGGAGGAAGTCAAAAAGAAGCACAGCGCCATCCTATCAGCGCCACAGTCCGATGAGAGTAAGTGGAATTTAGTAATTGCCAATAAAAACAAAATATCGAAATTCAATTTTTTTTTTGTTCATTTCCACAGAAACAAAACAGGAGCTCGAGGACCTGATGGCGGACATTAAGAAAACTGCCAATAAAGTGCGCTCCAAACTCAAGGGCATCGAACAAAACATCGAGCAAGAGGAACAGGCGAACAAATCCAGTGCCGATCTGCGGATACGCAAGACGCAGCATTCGACGCTCTCGCGAAAATTCGTCGAAGTGATGACCGAATATAATCGGACGCAGACAGATTACCGAGAGCGTTGCAAAGGACGAATACAGCGACAACTGGAGATCACCGGCCGAACCACCACAAATGAGGAGCTCGAGGAGATGTTGGAGCAGGGCAATTCGGCTGTCTTCACACAGGGCGTATGTATACAATTTAGACATCTAGGATGTGATATTATTAACGTTTATGACGGCTTCCTAATGAACATGTCGATTCCATCAAATTCAGATTATCATGGAAACGCAGCAAGCCAAACAGACTCTTGCTGATATCGAGGCACGTCACGCCGATATCATCAAGTTGGAGAATTCCATTCGTGAATTGCACGATATGTTCATGGATATGGCCATGTTGGTAGAGAGTCAAGGTGAAATGATCGATCGCATCGAATACCACGTAGAACACGCCATGGACTATGTACAGACGGCGACGCAAGACACTAAAAAGGCGCTAAAGTACCAGAGCAAAGCAAGAAGGGTAAGTTTCTTTATTGCAGTTAATCAAATTGTACCGTTGATGCTCACTTTTAAGTTCTAACACTCAATTCCACAAATACTATTTGCTTCACTATTTCCTTTGGCATGCATAAAAGGACTAATTGATTTTATGTTGTGCTGTTTTTTATTTATTATCTATATGCTTTTCACACTTAACAAATCATTCTACAATAGATAATCGCATGTCACTAGTATCCTTTTAGTTTAACCCACTAATTATGTGCTTAAAGCTTATTTTTTAACTAACTACACTCATATTTATGAAAATGAGGTGTGTTAACAACAATGCTTGTAACTAAAACCAAAAGACCTTATTTTTGTTATTACTTACACAACATACAAAAATACTCTCAAAAGCATAATAAAAATGTAGTCACAAAAGCATCGCTCGTTTGTTGACGAAAAAAAAAGAAGATTTCCAACCGAATTAACATTTAGGTGTCGTCATGGTACTTAGAAATATAATGACAGACATCCTTAATTCAATTATTGACAAAAGCTCACGACGATTGGTCAAAATGTTGTCAAGTGGCTTGTTCCATCTTCATCTTCAAACGTCATTAAATATTTAATATTGTTTGTGTTATTTATTTATTTAATACTTAAAAACTGTATTTAACATTGATACTTAATTCAACAACATAAAATCGGTATACTTAAACAAAAAATGCGATAATTTCTTAACAAAACTTATGTTACTCTTCCATTACGAATATGTTCACATGTCGGTTTTTTGTATGTGCTACACATAAAATGCAGCATCACAAAACAGGTCACTGCTCTAATTGCATTGTAGATGAAAGTGATGCCATGAAACATTTGGTAAAACATTCGCAATCCGCAGTTTGTTTAATTTGCCATGATGTTCACACCTTTTCAATGTATCCGCCATTTTATTACACGAATACAAAAAAATTGTTAATTCTACACCGCTTGTTCGATATCACTTTGCTAATCAAGTAATTTAATTAATGGTAAATCTTTTATATACAGCAAAGGTTGAATGTCATTTAAATGGTTGAACGAATTTTGGAAATGTCAAATTTATTATGAAATGCTGAGTTTAGGGGATGTAAATATGTATGTATTTATATGTTATCTATTCATGAAATTTTGTAAATTGTATGTTATTTTCCAAAATGTTGACGTTTAAAATTTCCTCACTTATTTAAATTAAAGAGCTTCAAAATGAATATACAAATACATAAATGTCCCACCCCTCCTGAGTTGCCACTCAGTAATCAAAGAAACTGTTTTGCTCATGCATTTACGTCATGAAAACCATAGCAGTGCCTTGGTGCGTTAGATTTTTTCTTCTGTTTTTTTTTTTTTTATAAATTTATAACAGACGACCAAACAATAAATGAGCAGTGT
>JANSTS010008582.1:5300-33041 GCA_026546915.1 Sylvicola fuscatus | reverse complement strand
TTTTTTTTTTTTTTATAAATTTATAACAGACGACCAAACAATAAATGAGCAGTGTCAGGCTAACCCTTATTTGCATTGAATGTGCTATTTTGCTGATGCCCAGGATACGCAGACTTTTCACTGGTTTATTTTCTATTGAACTCATGTTACAAAGCAAATACCATACAATAAAGCAAAATCGTTTTCTAGCATAGGAATATTTAAAAAAAGAAAGATGCCTGTTGCCCTTTCGCCCACATCGTTCGACTCATGAAAATCATTTTTATAAAAATACGATATTCTCTAAGAGCCATTCTCAGCCAGATTTGGATTAGTGGCGTGTGGGAGTGATAAGAGTTCATATTACATGTGTCCTGGTGCAGTTGTTGCTGAATTTCATAGTTGACTAGCTTACAACATGAATGTGTGCGCGTGCATCCATTTTAATGAGACTTTATGTGAATCGTGTAAAAGTTCAAATGTCACCGCGCCAACTCTAAAGACTTTAATGCACACATTTCATTGAGAGTCTCCTTTAAATTGGCGTTTGTCGCCCACGTGTCAGGGAATAGCCGCCGCCCTCCTTATAATTTGATTTATAAACAAATTTGATTTTTTTTTAGTGCAAGAAATTTTTACAAGAACATCTTTGGTGATGGCGACTTTCATTTAATTGTATTTCAATTCGACACGAAATTTGGTGTTTTATCTATGATTTTTAATGTAAATATGTATCCAATTTTTAATATGTATGTTGTACGGTCCTTGTGTTTAAATGTATGTTGAGCTAAAACCGTATTTGTGCAATTTAAAAGGGATTACAAGCTACAACGTAATTAAAATCGTTAATTAAATATGAATTTTGGGGTGAAAGCTCATTACCATTTCTACCGTGCGTGTGTTATGCATCTTCATATGTTGTTTGTTTTTTGTATTTGTATTCATATTAAGTCTTTTACGTGTTTGAGTAACTTTGCAAGTATTTTGGCTATTTACTCAACGAAAACATTTGGTGTTTTTACTTTATTTTTGCAGAAAAAAGTGTTGATTGGTATTTGCCTGCTGATTACCTTGATCATACTTATTGTATTACTTGCGATTTATATTCCCACTGGTTGATTTTTGGGATTTGATTGGCATCGGAAAGCGGAATAATTTCAGTTTTTTGTTTTTGGTTCTTATTATGAATAATATTGTAGTATAATTGATTTGTTTCTTTTTTTGATTATACCTAAACATTACTATTGATGTAAAAATTGTATATTTCTTGTTATAAGGCACCTAATTGTTGATTTAGTAATAGTTTTTGATTCGTTTTTATAATTAGGCACAAAACAATTATTAATGAACTAATAATATTAAAATTTGCCGAGCTTTGTTCAATCATGTATTGCCATTTTTTTTTTAATTTTGATGCAGTATTTACAAAAGTTGTTCTTAATTCTGTGAAATTGCTATCACACAACAAAATGCTCGATGCTGTTGATTGATTAAATGAATTTTGCATCGATGCTCCTTTTGCATTTTAAAAATGTTTAATTTATTATAAAATTATTCCATTTTGTTTTTATGAAATACTCGAAGCAAACATGTTTTTCTTTGGTTGTATTCATTGCAAATCGTAAAGAAAAAGAAATTTGTTTTTCACATACATTTTCTAAAATATGTATACATACATATCTTAAGTTGAAGTCGTTAATTATCATAAAAACGACTAAAACTTTTATTATCCTATACATAATCAAATTATTCTACTTAGTTTTTGGTTGTAAGTTTTGTTATTTATATTTTATAGTTTTAGTTATTATAAAAAAAAACAAATAATAAAAAAAAAACACTAACCGCATTAACAATTATATTTCCAAGCTTTATTTATTGATTTTATCACTTTACTTAGATTAGGTATAAATCCATTCCTAAATGTTTATTCGACCCAGAAACCGATTGCATTCGACAATTGCATCTTTTGGCCTATACTGAAACTGGGGGGATTGTTTTAATTGTCACGTCTTTTGATTTGTGTCCCTTTTGTTATATCCGCTGGTTATTTCTGTTATGCAGTTGTTTGCGAAACAGTTTGTATGTTCATCTAGTCGTCATGTCAGCAGAATGTTTGCCCACCAGGTATATGTCGATATGTTGAGGGGCATTAGAAGTTATAGAAGTAAAATAATTGTTCTCGTGAGAATTACCAACTAGGTCTCATTTTAGCAGCATAAATTCGTTTGGGTGGAATGCATGGCGGCTAAAATGCGCGGCTGTGCCAACTGTCGTGAATTTTAACAACACGACTGTAAATGGCGTCTGGTAGATTGTACATTTCATTACTGTTTCGAATTATGAGGCAGAAATTTACTGGCTTTGGTGGCGCCACGATGGGAAGTTGTAATCAAATTAAATTTTACCTAAATCGAAAATGTTTTTACTAACTAATTTTACTAATTTTTTTTTGCATGATTTTGCTGCATGAACCTAATACTTAATTCGCATGTTTCCTCAATTCTCGCACAAATTCTTTCTAAACAGTTGTCAACATGAACAATTTGAAAACGTAAAATATTTTATCAAAATTAATTTATAAATATGTTGAAATTAACTCATTGTTCTTTGCGTTTCCTCCTCGACTCCTCTCCACTTTCCATCTGCCGTTTTCTTGTGACAACAAAACAAAACCAAAAAAAAATTGTTGAAAACAAAAAAACAAAAAATGCATTTGGTAAAACGTAAACCTCGTGTATGTTGGCGCACTTCTGCAACCTGAATTCGCAACACAACACGTGTCACCACGTACAACCACCATCATCTTGCCTGCACATCACGCCACTCACCATCATCACAAAACTAAATGAATTGCGTCCGAAAACTCAATCAAACACATAACGAATTGAACAAACGTGTTGTCACACATGCAGAAGAAGATCATGATTCTTATATGCCTCACTGTGCTCGGCCTGATTGTCGCATCGTACGTCGCTAGCTACTTTATGTAAAAACCAAAAAAATAAAGAAAGATGAAAAGCAACATATATTACCGTCACCAACCAACTTAAGTGCAACACTGAGAATACACACAAAATTAATAAAAACAAAAAAATCCACCAGCACAAATAAATTAAAAACAAAAAAAAAATCTAAACAATAAAAAAGAGGACATACAGAGACGAGGATATGAGATGAAATGCAATTATTATTACGATATGAAACTATGAACTAAAAATGTACATCCAGCATCCATCCAGGTATCGCTAGAAATATATTTAGTATTTTTATTATGAATTATCAATTATACCATGTTGTATTGTTTTATTTAAATATTTTAATTTTAAGTTGTAAAGCTAATTATTTGAATTGCTATGTTTCTTTATAACATAATTTGTTAATATGTGTCTGTAAAATGTTGGTCCACCGATTGTAATTTGATCGAAAGCAGCCCACAATGATGATAACATTTATTTGCATTTAAATGGTTCCTTAAAAAAAATGTTCGTATAAAAAACGTTGTAAAAAACATAGTTTGTGGGTTGCAGTCGGCTGTAAAAAAACGCACAAACGGAAGCACTCATCTCTCGTTGTCACGTTGCCAGTTTTTTAAAGTAGACTAATCGCGGACCAATAAACTGATGCATTTATTATAGTTTTATTAATTTCTGTTTGTCTATATTTATTACATTTTTATTGAATACAAGAATATTTTTTTAAAAGCACATTTTTAAAGTTTTTTGACCTCTTTGGATGGCATAAAAAATCTGTTGTAGAAGAAAATCATAATGTTGGTGTGTCTAACCATCCTATTGATTGTGGCCGGCTCAACACTCGCCGGATACCTTGGCTTAATATAAACAGAAAAACCCAAATAAAAATATTACAAACTATAACGAATTGGAAAAAATAATTAACATTTCAAGTAAGTGACATTTGTTGAAGTTTTTTTTGTTTTTTTAATTTTCCGCTGTCATTCGCGCAATGAACAGAAAGAAAACAGAAACTAATTGATGAATCGTGCCACCATTTGCATTTCTCTTCCAGATGGCTGCATTTATCATCAAACAAATTTATTCATTGTGATACAAATAAAACAATGACATCGTGCAAAATTAATGTAATTAATTGGTAATTATGAATCAGCAGCTAAATAAAGCAAAAGCAAATAATAATAATAACATTACAATTACATTTTGAAATATATGAAGTTGGTACAACATAAAGAAAATAATGGAATAAAAAAAAAATAGAGTAAATACAAAAATTCACGAAAATGTTGTTCATAAATACATAAATTATTATGTATAATAATAGTTGATTTATATTTGTTAATTACATGATTATACACAATTGCTGAGACGTTCATAATTCTTTCTAAACTGTTTTATCAATTTAGTTACTTGTAAATACAAATTATTGTTTGTAAGTTGATTATAATTTAATAAAGTTCTTGGCTTTCTTTTTCTATGTCATAAAATGTCAATATGTAAACGAGTTCTATTATTTATTTAGTTGATCAAATGTTAACAGAGAAACTCATTAATGTTAAGGATAATTTTTTGTGTGATATTTTAACTAACATTATTTGATTTGTAAGTAGGTTCATTGATTCTGTAAGTTCTTGCAATTGACCAAGGACGACTTTCTGTTTACTACTTTTACAGTGTTAGAAAAGTACTTGATGAATTTTTATTTGGATTTCATCGATAATTATTTTATTGAATAAATAAATTTAAAATTAGGTGATAACAATATGAAGCCTTTTTGCTAGCTAATATATAAATTAAAATTTAAAAAAAGAACATTTGATGAATTGTATTTAAACATAATATTATGTATATTTAAGATGCGGCAGTTCTGTTTTCTATACGTCATTTTATTCGTTTTCTTTATCTTGGCCTATATTTAGTTAATTAAGTTATTTCAATTATGCCCAGTTCAAGCCAATGTTCAGTTGATTTTTAATGTTACAAACAAATACGAACAAACTACATTATAAGACGATGAATCTCCTTTATTTGATTTCTTCAGGTTTTTATTTATAATATTATATATTTGTTTGTGTTTTTTGTTTTGTTGTTGTTGAGCTGGGACATTTTCTGATTTTATTTGTAGAATTTAAAATAAAGTAAATGGAAAAAGAAAAATCCCACAGCAATAAAAACGTAAATTTAGGATCAAATTTCTTTGTATTTGTATCATTTTTTAAATCATTAGTGTTAACGTTAAAATTTCGCTTAAAGTTAAAAAGATATTAACACTCGATCAAAAAATCCTTAAAAATTTAATAAAAAAATCATTTTGGCTTGTTAATTAAATATATTATTAAAATTATATTTAACGATAAAATAAAAACAACAAAAATTATTGAAACATAAATAAAAAAGATCAATTATTAGACAATTTAGCGAGTAGAGATTTTTGATACATTCTAAATGAGAGGAAAAAAAAATTATAAATTATAGAACAAACAAAAAGTAATTAAAATTGAATATATTTTTGTTTTTGTCTTCTAAAATTAATAGATTGGTCACACACAAAACTACTGTAATTTTAGTTGTAAATCACTTCAAAGCGGTTGGGCTCCCATAAAAGATAACCTGCATTTGTGCACCGCAGAATCGCCGAGATTGCAAACGGCGTCTTGGTCTAATCTCCTGTCGTTTTCGCTGAGAAAAGTCACCGAATTTCGTTATCCATCCCTAGATGAACAATTTCCATGTTTGTTTCTACGCTTGTCATGTATCCTATAATAATGCTTAGCTTAAACAATTGTTACAATGGCTCTCGAATCAAATAAAGCTTGCGAATTGATCACTTTTACATCATAATTATACCTCGTAGAATGTTATATCTTATAAAGAAACGTTAATGAATATGTAATTTTAAGATTAGATACTCAATATTTACGAAATTCGATTTTTGTTAACATTTTATATACATGCAATTACGTTCGATTGTAATCTATCTATGTTTCGAAGCCTCTTCTCACGTTTATCATTGTCCTCATATCGGTGAGGTGTCTTTTCTCATACAAAATGAACTAACCACTTTGTTTAAATGTCCAGTGTTCTGCAACTCAATTAATGCGAGCTCCTAAAGCTTGCTCGCAGAACATGAAATGTCCGTTTTAAATGAACAAAAACATACAAATAACAAAGAAAAAAAAAGTGATATAAAGGTTTAAGTTTAAGCTTAATTCTTGTTAAAAGAAAAAGAAAAGAAAGACGTGTGACCAAATAAACAATTGGAAAGTTATTTGCTAAGTCTTCCTTCCCGGCGTTTTTTTTTTTATCATTTGTTTGTTATATTATTCACCTGTTTAATATATTGATTACAAACCAAATATATTACAAAATCATTTGAAATGATGGCAATTAATTACCGTCATTGGAAATCAATTCATTCACCAGACAGACTTTGTAAAAAGAAACTTATACATATTTATCAAAACAAGTATTTACGCAAATTATTATAAAAATCAATGATAATCTATAATTATTAATGAAAAGATTAACCGTTCATCTTGCAAACAGTAAACTTACATAAAAAAGAGTCATAAAATGTATACACACACACACACAACACACACTTAAAACGCCCGCAAACAAACTATATACACAATTATAGGTAAAACATATTTAAACAATGACAAAAGTTAGGGGAATGTGAAATCGTAGTGACAATATAGATAAATAAAACAAATATAACAAATTTAAAATTAAAATGTTTTATGATTTTTTGACTTACCACATTGTAATAGCTCTTTTCGTTTCCACTAAGTGTTAACTGTTTCAGTGAATCATGTAACTCGCACTCAATTCAAACTGTTATCGCCGTTACATTTTTTTGTCATTCAGAAATCTAAGATTTTCTTTACTTATGTTACACTAATAAAAGAGCCACCTATTTGTTTCAACACAACATGCGCATCCATTGATAATGAATCATCGTAAAGACGTCTGTAGCATTAAACACATTCTGCGCTAGTTAAAAGAACCCTAAGTTGTGCTATAATTGGCTTTCGGATTTCAAGTAAAGTCGATAAGTACTGACATTAACTATTAAAGCTTCCCGACGCTATCATTCCACTGAAATTCGTGGCTATTGATTTTTTCAGGTTCAATTTGCATTTTTATGCTTCCTTGTGTGGTGCGACTAGCAACATAACAGGTGTATTCAACTGATGGCGCGCATACGTAGCGGTTCGTACAGTCGAGTTACTTGCTCTTCAATATCTGACTTGTTTCATTTTCTTTTGTAAATATATAATTAATGTTTTTTTTTTAACATTCACATAGACTTACATATGTTACAAAAAAAAAAAACGTATTAAAGGGAATACAAATCAAACATTGAATTTAAATTACATGTTACTTTAACTAATATAATCTGAAATATGTTTAACATTGATTTTTCGTTCGTTTCATAGGTACAAATATGAACTGTTAATATACCATTAAAACAAAAACTATGAACATATTCATTTAAATTATTATGTAGATGAAGAAGCATAATTAGTTCATCGTTGATAAATTTGTGTCAATTGTCTCTCTACTATCTTTTCCCCATACTTTTCTCTATTCTATAGAAAAAACAAAACAATTATTATTATTATTATTACAAAAAAAAAGATATATAAAAAACGAGAAAAAAATAATGACAAAACAAAAAAAACACACATTCATTAAAAAATTAGTTTTGTAGTTGTAAAAATGAATAAACGAAAAGAGTTCTATCAGCTAAAAAAAAATTAACGATACAATTAAAATTCTTGTAAAAATTAATAATTAATTTAAGTTTTCTCTTCTCTTGTCTTTCGAATAAAAAATCATATATTATAATATAATATTAAATTTAAAAAAACATCTAAATGTGAAATAGAATTAAAATAATTACCAGTTATGTTTTGTTTTACGTTCTCTGCATATTACAACATAATTAATTCAAACACATTTAAAGGTATTTTTAAAGTTAACAAAAAGAAAAAATTGTTTCTCAAAACAAAAAAAAATTAAAACACTAACATATTTATCAACAAATGTTGGAAAATTATTAATTTTGTTTATATGAAAAGAAGACAAACAGAAATTCAAAAGTAATTCAAGGAAACGAAACACAAAACATTTATTAATACTAAATATGAAATTTCCGCGTATGTGTGAATGAATGCAACAAAAAAATCCCTTTATTAATTAATTATTACATTATTATTAATTAAGTGAGAGACGTTATGTAAGCGACAAAAAGATAAAGAAACAACAAATAAATCATATGTGTACTTATTGTGTTTAAAAAATTACTTTGTCGTTTAAATAGTTCTTTTGTGTTTTTTCTTATATTTTCAGCTAAGAACATTTTCTTCCATTTTGCAATAAATATTTCGTCTTACAAGTGTGTGTCTAACTACCTTGATTTGAGACTAATTTCTTGTGATATTTGGTGCGGTTTATATTTAGAGAGATGCCAAAGCCTGCTAAGGACTTAACACAATGTTTACTATTTTTAGATGCGGAAATAAGACATTTGTGCTCAGATGTGACATCTTAAGAATGATTTTTAATGCTTGATAAATGGTATGTATAAATACACAATGTTAATTCATACAAATATTTCTTTTATTCCTTCAGAAAAACGGACGTATATCAGCAGATATTGAATTTTCACCACGGTGAAATAATTTATTTTTCATAAAAAACCACTGGGTGGGTGTCCCGGCTGAATTCGCCTGAACTCGTAATAAGTTGATGCAAAAATACTTAAGCTCAACATAATTGTTCTAATTAGAGTTTTATTCATGTTCATAAAAAAATATGTTGAGACCATATTTTTATTGCCATTAAATTACACAAAGTTTTAATTTTGTATAACATTTTCATTGATCAATATTACATTATGATTTTCCAGTTCAAATTCTGACTCCATAAAGTATGTTATATGTTGTCCGCGTAATCGATCGCACGAAATTTATTGGCATTTTGGAAAATAAACATGGAAACAAGTTTCAATATTAGTTTCTTTTTCTCTTTTGGATATTTGCAGCTGCTTTGCAGTTCAATTCACAAGATTAAAGGTTCTTTCGTTTGCATTTCAAACATCTTTACTTTAATATCGAAGTATTGCGATTGGAAATAAATAAATTGATGTTTTGTGGTTGATGGGTTTCTCTAAGAATAAGTTTTAATCACATAATTCTAAAAATGATAAAAGAATGAAATAGACCACTTCCATGTAAAGTTTTAAGCCAATGGCCCACATGCGATTTGGCGTCGAGTTTTAGTCACCTTCAAATAAATAAATATAAAAATTTTAACCACCAATTAACAGTTCTTCTGTTATTATTATTAAACCAATACATCAATGATTTCTTTCTATCTTAAGAGTTTTAGCTTTTTCATTTTTTTTTAAAGTTGTTTTATTTATTGTAGATGATTGTAGTTGACTGATTGATACTTTTTTAATAAATGTACCTGAAGTGTTTGAAAATACAAACAATATTAATTACCTACATTTAAAGAAACCGATCAATCAATGTTGGTGTAAGACTCAATTAAAACAGGTAAATAGAATGAAATTTACCGTCGATGACCAGAAAATCTCAAAATCGCGTATAATGGTCGCCAATGCTGCTTTTAATTGTATACATTGCCATTGTTACCCGTAGTCAAACAAAAACTATGTTTTAATCGCGAAATAATACCGAATATATAGGTGCCATGCATATGTGAAGGTACATACCCACTTGAACGACCACTTTCAGTGCGCTTAGCATTATGGCCGCTACCATTTCACACCGCGCGCGTTTCGCGTTTAACTTTCCGCCAAGCTCGGCGGTGCCGCATCGTCATCGCCACAGTCGCCGTCACCGTCAATTGCCTCGCCACTCATTTGAAGTCGCGGCTCAGTCACGAGTGCACGCAAATCGTTGACTTCTCTTCCAGCAACGAGCACATGCATAGTGGCTTAGTGCATGTAATTAATTTCGTGAATTACCTTTACCCAGTAAGCATAATTAGTGTTCGTTTTGTTGTGGAAATGTGATTTTAAAAACAAAAAAAAAAATAGAAATTAATGAAATACATGCATTTTGTTGTGCTGATCAGGTGTCAAGTGAGCAAGTGTGTGAGCAAAAGAAGAACATATCCCTATTGATGGTATCATATGTTCCACCGCATTTACGATAAGTGCACACATTCTTGGTAATGTGAGATGTGACTTGTGAGTTGAGAGATGCAACTTTTAATTAGGTCAATAGATCTTGGACATTATTCCACGAGCAAACTCTATGCATGTTTTAATTAATTTTCTTTATAATAACTTAAAGACTATTTTAATAAAAAAAAAAATAATTTTCTACAAGGCGACAATGTTGACTTGACACGATACCATATACTCCGAGTAATTATATTTTTGTCGCTGCGTGTGTCTTTTGAAGTTCTTATCATTTGTATATCGCTTATCTTGACAATTTTTAATTGCTGTCCCTGGTTTAAACTGTTTTGCGCCTGTGGGAGTGAGATAGTATTGTACTCAACTAACAATACTAATGACAACACATTTATCTTTATAAATTCTTATCGCTTTGGAATACTTGTAAGGTTTTAAAGCGCAGTTGTTTGTGTCACATTTTCAACTGCCTTTTCAAATCTATTGATGACCAATTTTTTTGGTATTTCTGATTTTTTAAGACACCTCAACCGGTAAAACAAATTTAAGACATTTCTCTTGATATGTTATTACTAAAGGTATTTTCACTAGAATCGTTGTTACTCAGAGTTTATTTGAAAAAATTAATTCAATTAATATCAAGCAAAGTATGCTTTAAATTGAAAACTAAATTTATGTCTTCACATCTAAAAAAATACAAATTTGAACTTCTAGCAAAATTACAACGTTTGTAAATAATAATCGTGAGTGATGTGTGATTAATACAAAGAACTTGGTTGAGTAATAAAAAAAAAAAAAAAACAGAATATATAATGAACCGTTTTTAACTTCGTGGACGTGGATAAGTATATATAAAAAAAAAAAAAAAAACAATATCCAGCAGCTACAGTGTACCAACTACATACATACAAACATAAGAAAGAGATTTATGCTAAAAGATCTGCACCGCGAGCGAGCCAACAACACAGCAAACCTCTACAGACAGTCCATTCTCGCGCATTCAAAACACAATACAACTTCCGAAAATGCCGTTGTTCACTAAGAAGTCGAGCAAAGGCAACGAGAAATCCCAGCACCAGCATCAGTCGCGTTTGGAAAGCAACAATAACAACAATAACAGCCACACAAAGATGCCAACACCAGCTACGGCGCCGCCATTGCCAGCCAAAAGCACCGCCAACAGCACCGAGTCGCCGGCCAATGTGACCCGACCCCAGCTGGTGTTCCATTGTCAGCTGGCACATGGCAGTCCCACCGGCCTAATTACCGGATTCGCCAGTGTCAAGGAACTGTACGCCAAGATCGCCGAGTGCTACGATTTTTCAACTGATGAGGTGAGCCAACTTTATTCATATTTGTGAGAAAAAAAGTGGAATTGTAGTGCGATCAAAAATATTAAATAATAAGAAAAGGGCGTCAAAGTGCTTAAAATTGAATAATGAAATTAAATTTTAATGATCAAAGAGTTTCTTTTAAGATGTTTTAGAGTTTGCATCAGTTGAACATTGTTTTTTTGTTGTTTCATAATAAATGATCACTATACTTTGTTAAGTATTTTTTACCAAATGAAAGAGTACCGTTTTGACAATAACGTTCTTCTAATTATAAAATAAAGTAAGTTAATGCCAGACTTTATTTAAATTTTTGTTTGCATAAAAAAGATGTTCACTCATTCAAATTTGGTAAAAAGCTTAATTGTAAAACAAAAACTATAAACTTCTTGAAATTAGAACATCTCAGAATCTGTGCCAAAGTGATTTCTTTAAGATTAGATGAATTCAATGGCCAAACTACAGACTACAGTTACGCACGTTTTAAGTTGATAGGTTAAAACAATGGAACTAATCAGACTATTATTTAAAAGCAACAAACAAATGATGGGAACCATTTTGTTGTACAGGGTGTTTATTCTCTTAAGTATTAAATAATTGTTAAAATTATATCGAAATATGTTAAAAAAAATTAAAAAAACAATTTTAGTCTTTGTATGAAAAATTGCAATTAAAGCACTTTTAACGGTTTTCGAACTCGTGAGTTCCACGTTCAACTCTCAAACTCCTTCTTTTTGTTTAATAAATGTTTATCTATTGATTGATTATTAAACGTTATAGTAATGCTGAATGTCTCATCGTGGCAAGTGGTGACCAATTGTTATATCTTATCTATATAAATGCTTCATGATAATGGCCAATATGTACTAAATAGAAAACACCGCTTAAAGTCTGAAGCAATCAAATAAATTTGTATAAACTTCTTATTGGCTGATAAGATTGTTTTTACGATAAAATAACTTGTGACGAAGGTGTTCCTTGAATTCCATTTGTTTTATGGCACTGAAAGATAAGTTAATGAATTTTTCAGAAAAAATCAGTTTATTTTTTAATAATTTTGAAATGAAATTGTTCGTTTATTTAGATATACAGTTAATTTGTCTAAAAATTGTAGATTGAATTTATAAAATATCGAAAGGTTTAAGAAAACGGCGGTAAAAGAGATTTTCTTCTTGAACGATTCTTTAAGAAATGTGCGTTCATTAGGCATTACAAGCAAAGAGTCATTAAAATGTTGGAATATTATTTCTCCGACTATACCTTGAATAATGTGCATATAACGGCACTTGAGATTACTTGCTCAGCATGTGCTTGTAGCAAAGACGCCGTCAATCCAAGTAAAGAGCTCTTCATTTCATGCATGTATGATTTTCTTATTAAATACCTTATTCATGTCACTTTGAAGACGTTACGGCTTATTTCAGTCTATGAATATATTTTATATCAAATCATTTGATTTATTAAATGTTAAGGATTAGAAAGAGTGTCTTAAATCAATTGGATTAATAACGGATGCTTCTCCATACTTCTTATAAGATGAAATTCGCAAAAATGTACATGTTATTAAAACATGTATAATTTTAATAAAATTGTAACATTGTCGCTTAGAAAACGATAAGGCCTAGTAGATAGACTTTCAAGCGAAAACCGGTAGAACCAGAAAGTCTTAAGTGATGTCTTTTCTCTAACAATTAAATGTAATCATAGTCTTCGAAATGACAGCGTGCAGATACGCATTTACCTTGAAATGATTTTTGAATTCGAAAGATGCACGAATAGTGTAAAAAGAAACGCTGCTTGTAATTTTTTTTCAAATTTGCACCCAACAAGTAAAAAGACAGCATTTATACGAATAACAAGAAACATGTCTTGCAACATGAAAATGTCTCATACAGGTAAAAATCTGCACAACGCAGCCGAAGAAAGTGGCCGAGCTTTTGCTCGCGCTGCGGTGCTTGTAGATCTTGTGCGTACTTAAACCATTCTCGCCTTAATCACGTGTTCTTTTAGTTTGAGACGAACGGTATTCGGATCTTAAAAGTACATTCACTCAGCCTATGGTCTTTCTTTAGTGTTGTATTTTGTTTGCCCTGCAGCTGCTACATAGAAACAGTATAGTTTTGTTGTCTTTTTAAATAGTTTTCGTGGATTTTTTCGGTATTCAGACGTAAATAGAAAACTACCAAGTGAATTGCATTATTCTTTCTCAGTCGTTTTCCCAAGGTGATTTCATTTTGTGATGACTGTAGTCATTTTAAACTGCATGGAAAGAAATAAGATCAATTTCACCGCTAAATGCTTTACAAAAAAAAATTCAAGCAGTTGATGACTCAATAATATTTTAATTTATTATCTTTCACAATAAAACTTCCTCTAATGCGCATGAGTTATAAAATCAAAATAGCATCTTACATAACCCACACTTTTGTTTCTTCAAGCAATTGTCTTGATTATTATGATTTTTTCTTTCATTCTTCTATTTATGTGCTAATATCTGTAAATGTCAGACAATTTTGTGCAAATGTACGATGTAGTTATGTATGATAACTTATGCGAAGTAAACGTAATTTCTTGTGTTTAAATTGCATTCATAATATTCCCCAGTTGCAAGACAATCACGTACAATGAGGAAAATTATAGCTGAAGAAAATTTTTGGGCTGTGGTTCTGTGACGAAATTGATAATAATAATAATTTTCTTTGCCACAAGCATACAGCGAATAAGAAGAAAACATTTTTAAGCTCCAATTTAAAAAGTTTCCACATTTTTGCCATAACAACCAACGATATCATCAAACATTCATTTCAAAAAGATTAAAACAAATTTTGCTATATACATTTTCAATGTTAGAAATTTTTTAATTAAATTTACAAAGATTATAGTTTCAATTATTTGTAATTCAATTAATGCCTATAGAAGCCGATTACTTCCGTTTCTGTGATTCATCTTAATTCGAGTAATTTTTGTTAAGACCGAAGCGTTTTCAGTGGTGTTGTGCGAAGTGCCAGAAAGGAAATTTGGTAATAATTCACGACTAAATTGGATTAAAGCGCCATTTCTTTGGCCACAGACAATATAAAATACACAAAAAAAAAAAAACATACACAAAAGTGAAAAACGTATTGTTGGCTGCACATTACATGTTTGCCGAGCGCGATCATTACAATGTGAATTATTTCGTTTCGGTTTAATGCCCATTGAGCTCAACTTCCGATACTTACTTGTCGCTTCCTGAAAAAAATTTGCATTCCAGATAATTTGTAAAAAAAAAAAATTTCATGACTGTTGTATCTTTATGCAGATTAACTTTGAATTATATTAGATTTTTGGTTGATTTTGTGAATTATGATTTATGATCTATACATCTAAATCGTCAATATCGACCAATTTCGTCATTGCCATCTTAATGCAATTTTTTAAAGGAATTTTATAAAATAATTATTGGTTGTATGAACAACGATAGTCAAATTTCAATGTCAAATTTATGCTTCAACAGTTTAAGAGGCTTTATATAGTCGTAACTATATTGTTATAAACTCACTTGTTTAAAATGCAATAAATATAGATTATATTACGTTTTCGAATTCATAAGATTCCAAGATTAAATGGAAAATTTTTATTATCCATTCATCGTAATTGAATACTATCATCTTAATCCAGAGACACACCAAGAACAAAGTTTTGAGGCACAAATTTGTCTTATAGTATTAATATTTGTGACAATTTATCATAATTTGCATGCTCCAGCAGCTTAGAGAAATTTTGAGCAGTTAACATTTCATAACTATTTATTTAAAAAACAAGTTGTCAATATATACAAATCAATTAATAAATAATTACAAATTGAAAAATGAGTCACGAAATTAAAAATAAACTTTCAAGAAAATAAGGCTAATGTCGAATCATGATTGAGACAATTCCGTGAAATTTATTTCTTTAAATTTATTGTACAGCTGCAATTGGTTTTTTATTCAAACAATAATCACAGATCGTATTTACAATATATTACTTCTTAAGAGAAAAGAGAAAATGTATTTCTAACGTGAATACGAAGACGTATACTTTTCATACTTAGCGGAAAAATGTCAAAACTCAAGACGGTTGTTACCTAGCGGAATGTGGCAGCACGAAGACCGTAGATTGGCAAAGATTGAGGAAAATATCACGCTTATGCAGTTTGCACGTTCGATGCCTGCGAAGAAGAGTGAAAATTGCATTCGCCTTGACTTACAAATGGCGACTGAAGAGAAAGCAAACAGAGTGCTCTTAATTGCCATTAAAATGGACACAAGATGCCGGTTAGAATGGCTTTTTGTGGAATTGGGTCGATTTACCATCAAAACGAAACTGATTTAAGTTGCTTTATACTCAACAGTCCAAAGAGCTGAAGCCGTCGTTTGTCAACAGTAGCGTGCATTCTATCAAGTGTTAATGCTATTCTTACAACAGAATGCATGGGCTGTTGAATGCACAGCAATAAAAATGCACAATCGTAAGTCTATGATTATGGGTAGCTGGTGACTGCATGCGGGACAATCACTAAACACATGTGACAGTCGACATAATGTGTAACAAAAATAGAATGAATTTGTAATGAAAGAAAGCCAGCAACATTAAAGTGTGGAAATTAAGCGGAACTACGGTTTAATTGTAATGTTTGTGCGTTTGCGTGCATACACACATGCTTAATGGTTCCGTGCGTGAAGCCGCCCGCTCCAAGCGGATGTGCCATTGTTTGTCTACAAAAAGTATACTGACCGGTCGTCTCTTTCCGCTTTCCAGATACTCTTCTGCACATTGAACTCGCACAAAGTGGACATGGCCAAGCTGCTGGGCGGCCAAATCGGCCTGGATGACTTCATTTTTGCCCACAGAAAAGGTCGGCCGAAAGAAATCGAAATTATCAAATCGGACGACGCACTAGGTCTCACCATCACCGACAATGGCGCCGGATATGCATTCATAAAGCGCATCAAAGAAGACAGCATTATCGACAAAATTCCACACATTCAAGTATTCACATTTGCTCTATTTATGTTTAAAAAACCGGATAACAATTCTTGTACTGTCCTTAGGTTGGTGACCACATTGAAAAATTGGACGGTCTCAGTGTGGTGGGCAAGCGACATTACGAAGTGGCCCGCCTACTCAAAGATATTCCGACGGGCGCCACATTTACACTGCGTCTAGTCGAGCCGCTGAAGAGCGGCTTCCAAGACATCGGTCCACGATCTGGACCAAAAGGTGTTGGCTCAAAGAAGGCGTACGGCTCCGGTAAGGAGACGCTGCGCTTCAAGGCGAATGGTAATGCAGTCATCGAGGATGACCACGACGAGGAGACCCAAGTTGGCATTGAGGCCATCAATCGACTGCTTGATTCGTTCATGGGTATCAATGACAACGAATTGGCCACACAAATTTGGGATTTAGGTGCTAAAAAGACGAATTCAATGGATTTCGCCGAGGCTGTTGATAGCTCTGATTTGGAAGCCTTCGGTTTCACAGATGACTTTATCATTGAATTGTGGGGTGCTATAACTGATGCACGACAGGGCAGACATAAACAATCATATTGAAGTGAAATCGTATTTGGGGTGACCCTAGGGGTGATGTAAATAAACAAATATGAAAAAAAATAAATAAAAAAATGCCATTTTAATTATTATATACTCTGTTTTAATGCAAAGGGACGGATGTTTACGAATAATTTTTAATTACCTTTTTGTAATTAAGTGTATAGGAAAAGAAGGTGTGAACATTGACAAATTAAAGCGGAAAAATTAAATCTTCAAAGTTGTATGTAATATTTAAGTAGCGAAATTTAATTAAACATTAAAGAAAAGATTAGGCAATAGACAGATTAGAAAATTTGTTATATCAGGATTAAAAAACTTGCTAACTACTTTTTTACGAAATCTTGTATTTTAAATATTTTTTTGTTCAATCTATGGAATAGTCAAATGCAAATATTGCTCGAGATCATCATATATTAATTACAAATAAGTTATAAAAAACTGATGGCTGCGACTCGGATCTATATTGCAATATAAGAAAAGAAAAAACATAATCTTATTACCTGGCAGATGTCTAAAAAGTCTACGAAGAGTCTTTTTTGTATTCATGTAAACTTTTTTGGACATTTTTCTGTTTATTATTTACTACTTTTAAATAACACGAAGATAATAATAATTAAAAAATGGCGATTCTATAAAATTAACGTAATAACAATAAAATACACCAACTATCTTTGCAAAATGTTTTATTGCGATTCAAATTGAATTTCATTTTTAATCATTATAATACATCATATAATTAATGATATAATTAAATGCATTTGTACAATTTTCAAACAATTTTGTTTATTTGCTTCTTAGCGGTGAAAATAAGTTTTCTTGTATTAAACGTAACGCCTATCGAAGCGACTTAGTTTTTGATTTTTTTTTTTCATTAAATTTTAAGTGAGATGTGGGAGACGTTGTTTACTTAAATATTAACAGAATGTTAAGTAATAAATGTTTTGCAATCGTTATCTGAGGGACAATTCATTGTAAGGGTTCACTAACTATATAATTAAGTTTTTTTTTTAAATGTGTTAATGAAAATAATAACGGAGAGGAAAATCGTAATTACATGATAATAAATGAATAAGCATTAAGGGTGTTTTGCGTAAGAGGAAATGACGTGAATTTGAAACTTGAAAAAGCGCGACTTTTAGGAGTTTAACGTTCCATCGTTTTGAGAACGCGGAATGAAGAATTGATATTTAATAAATAGTTTTATAGTTTTTTTTTTCGACGTTGTAAAACTTGTGCTTTTTACGTACATGGGCATCCACAGGGCGGGCGTGGCGGAGGGCTTACGTATGTTCAATACAATTTTTATTTTTTTTATTTTATTTTTTTTTTATAACATACAATTGATGTATTTTTAATTAGAAAATTTTAAGGCATATCTTCAATACAATGTTTTCCCTACTGATTATTAATGATTCAAAACCACAATTGTTGGTTAATTTTAAATATAAAATATCAATGTGATTTACTTTAAAAATCAGCAAGTGCTTGAAAGCAATTTTTTGCATAAATTGGCTCGTTTTAAATTTTATTATAAACAACAATTCCTATATTTTACAATTTTGGTTGGGGTTTTTCGTTTTTTATTGAATTGTGGGAAAAATAGGCGAATCAATTCTTTCTGTGTTGTAAAAGTCTTTGGTAAGTGGTACTTATGTAACTGTTGGTATTGAAACCTGCTTGCAGTATTGAGTGTAGAAGTTTCATTAGTAAAAACTTAAAATATTTTTTCCATAATAATCATTTGGTTTCAGGATTCGTTAAGTATTTACGTAGGAAAGTCTAGGTTTGAAACGCAGTTTTGATTTGAAACCAGCTGAAGAAGTTCAATTAAAATGGGAAAAAGGTACAAATTAATGAATAGCTGAGACAACCATTTCGTTTCGGATTGCCGTAAATTGTGTGAGCAGCAACATCTTAAAGTTTTGACAGACTCAAACGACCTCAGAGACTTTGGTAGGACGGAATTGAAAGTTTTACAGGTGAAATACATCATTCTTACCTCCCACCGATTAATGTTTAAATATTGATAATAAAATCGAATTGAAACTATGAATAAGTACCAATTTAAACTGCGTTTATGTACAATTTCTGTTGTTTTATTTTACCAAGATGGTTAGCTTAAGCTAAAAATATATCATTCTTAACCTGCCTATTGTTCAACTAATTAATTAACCAGGCAAACGTTAAATGTATTTATTCGATTTTGACGGCTTCCTCTTATGAATAATGCTTTGTAAAAATGCAGTTTTTGTATGATCCGTTCACTCCTAATGGCGGCCATTGAGCCTGCGGATGCCCATGTAGCAAAGTTCGTTATTTACAATAATTAATTATATATGCGATCAAAATTCAATAGTAATTTACATGTCTTTTCGCCTGCCTTTGTCAAAAATATGATTTCGTTACTATATGTTCAGCAAACTATATCAGCCTTTTAGTACTCACAAAAATATTGTTAAGTTTAAGCTTATAATTCTCGCAACTTCTCCTTGCCTAAAATTAAAAATAAAAAGAAACGAAACAAAACAAATGGGTTTAAAATAACCCTCTTAGCACTAAAAACCTTACACCTAAATCTACCAATAATAATATATAAATTTTATTTTCACATATTCTGATAATCGCACCTCATAATGGACTTTTGTAGTTCAATTTTCTTTATTTTTTTTTTTTTTTCTAGTTTGTTTTTAATCTCCGTTTAACGAAATATTGCTTTAAATCTATGAGTATTATCTAATTTAATAAATTTACAATTTACAAATTTTGCGATCGGCGCTGGCAACAATCTGTCTGGGAGAACTTGAGACCAGTGCCGCTCATTGCCTCAGAATCGAAAGTGCTGACTAGAATTCTGGGAATTCCATTAAGCACAAGCCTAAATTTTATTAATTATTTCAACAATTAAAACAAAACAAATGAGCAACATGTCTGTACTGTTTTGCGTGCGCTGCTTGACGGAGCTTTTACTCGACTTTTAACTTTATAACCTGACCAATTTCTTTGTATTTATTTAGTAAATAGTTTTGCTTTGTATTAAAATATAAAAGGAATAATAACCGTTAAAAATATAATTGCAGCAGTGGTATTATTATAATTCAATATTCTTGTTAATAATTTAATTAGAACGTTGCGTCTTATATGTGGACACTATCGACAGCCACATCGACGTCGTGTGGCTAAAGTGCGCTAAGTTGTCGTGGCGGGCGCTATTTTCGCTTTAGTCACACCCACGATGGTCAACATCAGATGGCGATCGCTGCTTTAAAGTGTCGGTCAGCTGTAGCAGCAGAGTGTGAATGTCAAAATAAGACGAAGATAAATATTATTGCGACATGTCTCGGGAGTTCCTACTGTCCTGGAATGACCAACAAGAAGACGAATACTAAAAATTTAAGCTTTCTTGTACTGTTCCATATATGCGGTAGGACTTTTACCTGATCGATCTCGTCTAGGGACTCCAGCTTGGCGATGGGCGCAAAAATGGTCCAATTTTCCGTCTCGTCCATGGTTTGATTAAACGATGAAAATTTTGAGCATCTGAAATTGTAATAAGTTGTTACTTGTTTATGCATTTAATGTTAAAGTGTTTATTCGTTTTTAATACATTTAAGTTATTTATTTTGCAAAAAAATCTTAGCCTCACAGCTTAGATTTATAAGTTTATTAGAAAAAAAAAACTCTTTTGAAAGATGCCACTTGTCAAGACACGTGACTGGTATTAAACGTTTAGACTGACTTCAATTCAAGGATCTAGTATTTGTTAAGCTGAATAAAACACTCGACAGGGATGGCTGACATACTTTATATACGTACAACTCTTGGATGTGTTCTTAAGCCAGAAAATGGGAAAAAATATTTAAAAAAACTAATCTTGTTTACATGTAGTAGATAGACAAGAACAAATAATTACTGAAAAAGTTAACGGTTCAAAAGATAGAAATAACAAATCTTTATTTGACCTTGAAAAGTTAGGTTAATTACCTTAACATATTTTATAAAAAATTTTGTCTTACTGAGTCCTAAAATTATGTAAAACATTATGTCACACCATACATGTCATGTAAAACAAATTGTGTATTTGATAGATAATTAACATATTTAAATAAAAATAATTGTTGGATGAATTTTTGCGAAAAACCCAAAAAGTACTTCTTTTTTTATTGGTGTCATATCAACCTTGAGATTGATTTTGTAAAAAATCCTTTTTTTGTCTTAAGCCATACCAAAAAAAACATATATTAAAATTTAATTTAATTAATTAATCCGAGAGATTAATTTTCAGTTATTTTAAGAACTAATAGTCTGAAAACATTTCCCTTTAACATCTTTAATTGCTGATCAAAGGTTTCACAATTGACCAGGTTCACTACTGGGAATGCATATCATTATCAATAAAGAAAGTGCGCTTTTCGACATATGAAAAATGCAGCCACTTAAGGGAATAATCACTCACATTCGTTTCAAAATTGAAAGTTTATGGACTCGATAATATTGATTTGTATAAAAGAATATTCAGTATGGTTCCATTCATAAATTCAACTTACATTAAGCAATATTGATTATGCAGTGTGCAGGGAGCGATGGCATGTTTGTGTGTATGCTACGTATTCTATCTACTCATTTATAACTATACATACTTTAGCAAATTTTTATCATTTCCAGCACACTCCGGCTGTGACACAGAACGCTGTACACTGATTCGCGGCTTATCACCACCGCCAAAATCGAATGAGATGTCACTTTCAGACGGCTGGTACGCTGTGCCCATCTCCTTGTTGCCCTTAGCCGACCGCTGATGCAAATGCAGCTGCAGCTGCTGCTGCTGATGCAGCATATCTAATATGCTTCTGATATCGCGTCGCAGGGTACCCTCTAAACTATCAATACGCGTTGTCAACACCCTCAGCTGACTAGATAACGAACTGCAACATAAATGAATATTGATTTAAATGTTGACATCAGTATAATTTTGATTGAATCCATGTACCTTGACTCTATTTGTTTAGGATGCACTGGAAACAGCCCATCCATATTTATGCTATGACTATGACTATCACGGACGCCACCGCCTCCACCGCCGCATCCGCCGCCGCCGCCGCCGCCGCCGCCACTTCCGACGCCACTCTCCGATATAACTTTTTTACTGCTGCAGCCGCCCTCCCTCGATGATATGCTGCCGTTGCTTTTGCCATTATTCGGTCGTCCACAACAACATGGATTCGTTACAGCACTTAAGGTAACAGTGTCAGGTCCAGACCGCAGCGCATAATGATGATTCGCCGGATTCACAAAAGTTAAGCCGACATTCTTTTTGGGGCTTTCCAGTGGCGACACTGCACAAGTGGAAGGCAGTTATATTGGCAATTACATTCAAGTGGAGGGCAGTATTGTTGTACAACAAACGGATAAAAGCCAAACTACTGACGCACTTCCAAAAGTACACCCCCTTGGTACGAAAGCTCTTTAGCAATCACCGATGGCTAACATTTGTGTAAGTTGTAGGCTTATATTCTCATACATGTATTGTAAGTCGTAACTTACTTATATTAGTTATTATGCTAAATGGATTTCCTTGACCTGTTTGTTTTTTCTCTTTTAGTTTATATACCAAGCACCAACCCCTATTAAAACAAAAAACAAAAACATATTTCTAACATTTTATCGAATGGTGCAGAAGCACGTTCTAACAACCCCTAATTCCAATAAAGTAGTCAAGATAAATGTCAGTGCGTACGATCGTTATTGTGAAAACAATTGTTATATTTTTTTTTATAGCATAGGTCAAGTTATAAAAAAAACAATTTTCCAAAAAATGGAAACAGTTTTTCCAAAACAATTGTTGTTTATCTCCAAAAAATATACCAAGGTGAAACGAATATTTAATTTTAACATTTTAAGCATTCCTTCCCTGCCGAGTGATTTTTCACTCCTAGCTGACCTCGGCCGGTTCAACATAATTTATTCAATCAATAGTAAAATGGATAATAATGGTTTGATGATTAATGACGAGTGACTGCTAGGTCAATCCATGATCAACCTCTACGAATTACGGACCAAACATTTGAACCGATTCCATATGATACTTTATATTGAATCGGAATGAGTCCTTTTTGCTTTTATATGTTCAATTAGCTTCTGTACACAAATGTCGAGCCAGTCGCTTCTATAATTGTTTTTGAAGAGACGTAAATATGCTCAAATGCATAAATATTTAGTTTTTTCGTAAGCTAATGTTGATTTGATTACGCTAATATGCCTCTCCCCGTGGCAACCCACTATTTCTTTGGTGAACTAACATAATTCAGTATAAGCGGGACATTGATTTTACTTTTCCGCACACGTTTTCCATATCCGCAGCTTTTCTATTACAGTGAATTCATTAAGCTTTGTTATATTAATGCAAATAAATGCGAGTTTAACTCCCCACCCTTCAGCGTGTGGCTTTACACGAAACTTGTGCGTTATTTGAATTATTATATTTTCTACTTTATGCTTGGTATTCGTTTCAAAACTTTGAGCTTTTAAAAACGAATAACATCTGATTTTAAATAAAAATCATAGAAACATTTATCATCATAAAAGATCGATAAAACCTAATGAGACGATTAACCAGATCTCTGCACTTTTTCCTTTCAATTAAATGCCAGCTAATAAATGTTCGTCCTTTTACGAGTATAACCCTTGAATTATGCATAATTATACGATTAAAAGTCACGACACAAAGCTCAGCATTATTTGAAGTGAATTTTCGCTGCGCCAGTCGCGCTAATGAATAAAAATATGAAGGTAAAAGCATTTTACGCACATTCCCAGAACAATAATTCACGTTTAATGTAAGAACTTTTTGAAAAATCGCAGATATTTTGCCCTTGCAAATTATAATTTTCTTCAATTTGTCAAAGTGCGAATATTAGTTGACGAATTATGAAGAATTTCCTGCAGTTGAAAGTATACGGTACCGTCTGTTATAAGTTATAAGAACAATTTGCGAAGAATTTCATTAAATATAAGAAATTTAATTCTAGAATAGAAGTTATCTGCTTTAATAGACTACAAAATCCTCCAAAAAAATCATAATTAGTAAATAATAGAATATCGAAGCCATTCAAAATTAGTGTTTTTGAGTGTCATTATTAAAATTTGTGATTCAGCTTTTCTGCTTCTACGTCGACAGTCATTAATCAATCCACTTGAATGTTTCTCTAATTATATAAATGGAATGTATTGCAAGCAAATTTAATATTCGCTTAATTGGTTCTGGGAAATTTAATTGAAGTAGAAATGAGGTAATTAAGATACAAAACTTAAGTACACATTATAGGAGAATCCTTGAGTTCAATAAAGTATCTATAATATTGTATATAAGTGAAAAAAAAAATCCTAAGTTATATTGAGGGTGTACTATTTGGAAACTGATATCATTAACTAATCTGTGATGCTGTTAAGCTTCACACACAACCTTGTATACCTGAAACTGAATTAACAATAATTAGTTATCGTAATTAATTGTTATGGATTTGGAGCTCACCTGATGCTGAATGCCGATTACGGTGTTCCACGCGTTCGCTTTCGTCTCCGCTAATCTGCTCCAAGGATATTCGATCCCGAGTCATATCACAACGATTTTGCGGCCGATTATGTTGCGCGGCTCTACACACACGCAAATGCACAAATGTGAATTAAAACAGAAATTCAACAATAAAGCAATGAATTTAATTAGTGCAGAATTCGGCAAATGGCACAAAATAAAATGTCTATCACATATAAATGTCTAATTTAGTCTAGTTATGTGTAAAGCGCTACATAATTTTCCTAAAAAAGCACTTTATATTTCCAGCTTTGGATTTGAAATATCACGTTTTAGGGATTTTGTTCTCGTACTTTATCGTGCATAATATAATTAAAAGCTTATTTAAGCTGCCACGCACTATTTTGGTGCTAAATATTTAAACAAAAATTTCAGATTGCTATGGTTGACCCGATGATTTGTATATTATTGAATTTTTTTAAATCCTCAATGGCCACAAGCGTTTTTAGCTTAAAAATGACAAAAACATTTTAAGATACACGATAGAACGTGTGAAAGGAACTTGTAGCCTGAGTCTGAAGGAGACTCAGTTTGAGACCTGGAACTAGAACTTTGGACCTCAGTACAAGTTCTCGAGTTGGGGTAGGTCTGTAAATCGAGAATAAAACTCACTAGTGTAATCTCAGATCCTGGATAATGCACGGTGAAGTACGAGAACAAAATATACCTAAAACGCAATGCTAAATGTATAGTTGGAAATAAGGTGCTTGTTAGGGAAACTGTTTAGAGCGTCACACAATACTAGGCTAATATGAAATTTAAATTGTGTCAAATATCAACAACATGTTTAGGGGAACTAATAAAACAACAGCAATTAGCGAGTATCGCGGAAACATAGTCCAAGTGTTTCATTCTACTGTGTACTTATGTTGGTGTTAAAATTAGCACAGCATGTAATTATTAGTCAAATTATCCACAAATGTATGTTTCAATGATTGCAACAACTTAATTACTACAAAACAAAAAAAAAACGGAATCCAACACACAAATACTTACATTCTAATTGATCTAGATTCACTATTTCGCTCTCTATCTTGGGATGAAGTTCTCATATATCTATGCCTTAATTCTATACCATCTTGTTCGTCCTGTGTAATAGTTTTTGATTTATTTAAGTATATTTGAAATTTTGTTTTTTAAATATGTTTTTCTAATTTGATAAAATCCGTTAATTCATTTTGTTGTACGTGTTTTCATAGTTCTAATCACCAAGGTGATGAAAATAGCAATTGATCAACTGAGTACATTAAAAAGTCATCATGTGTTTCGCCTAATCAAGAATGGCAGCCAATTAAGTTTTGTGGCTTCGAGCTTATGTTAACAAGCATAATGTTTTTGTGTCTAACCGAAGCTTTCTGTGTTTGTGGTCAATCGATGTCGCCCACAGTAAATTGGATGTTTTTATGAATTAGTAAGCAGATGGCTGATAGTCCATACTCAACGAGAAATTCATGTAAAACGGTGGCGAATTTCTAAAAATGCCACCCTTAAAATTTATTGCCATTGTATTCAGTTCAAAGACATTTGCCCACAATTATCTATAAGGAAGGACATCTATATAAAAAGGAAAATGGTAATAAAATTTTAAATGAATATCTACTTATCGAACAAACTATTTTCTCTTTAAAGAAGGGCTTTTGTGAGTTTCCTGTTGAAGATTGTTTTACTGTTTTTTACAAAAAGTGAACAAACACTAAACTTCTTTATTAATTTACAAAATTGAATGGTTATGAGTGAAAATTTGAATATTTTTTATCAATAAAAAAAGTTGTGCCAAATATTCAAGTTTTGAGACATTCAAATATAAAAGTATTCCTTCTTCTTTCTACCATCCAAAATCCAATTGGTAAAAGTCACAAACTCACAATTATGAATTTATGTTTAATGTGTGAGCACCATTAAACCTCAATACAAACATGTGCGTGTCGCTGCCAAAAATTGCAAGTAAACATTGTTTCGTAGTTAACACAAACAAGTATCCACCACATGCCACCAAGAGATTACACGAAATCCTAATGAATATTTTGGATTCGCATAACACATTTTGATGGTTATTAATTCGAAAAAGGTGAGCCATTGGTCGTATAACTGAAGCGCGCTAAATCCACGTGCATGCGTAATTCATTACATAATTACACGTCAGAAAGTTATTTTAAAGATTGATGGTGGTAGTGGGCACACAAGCGAAAGGGGAATGTTGTGGCAAACTTTGCCTTCTTTTGATTGTAATTATTTAATGTAAGCTTCAAGATAAGTTGAAGTGGGCTGAAATCAGTGTAACACTACAGCATGTAATTACCCGTAATATCCTAATTAGGTATGAGGCCAAAAAAAAAAAATGGAAAGGACTACAGAAGCCAAAAGACAATGTTTACAGGAAACGAGCTGCAAAAATTTGAGCCGCACTTATGAGAAACGGGGGCCAACTATGAACCGATCGTATCTCTTGCACGAAATGTGCTACTAAGTTAGATGGTATAATGGCTCAACTACTTGCTTTTGAGTTCGATCGATATGGTGATGGTCCAATTTGGCAAGACATAGTCGTCCATAAAATTGTCACCATCGAATAGGTAATGAGTTCGAAAGTGAAACAAAGTGTCATAATTTAAATTAAGAAGTTGTTAAAATTAGCCAAATATTATTACTATGGAGGAATTATGTAAAAACTTTACAGTAAATTAGGCATTCTAAACTCTAGCTCTAAAAAATGTAATTCTTAAAGTCATACTCAATTGAATTAAAAAAAAAAAAATATATTTTATGAAAAAGCTCGTAGGGTAAACAAAATAATTATTTGTAATGGCGCAGAATGTGGTGTAAATTTAGTGGCATTGTTTCTCATAGCTATTCTATAACTTATAAGCATGTCTACGGATATATGTTATGTATGGCCTTGAATCAACATCGAAGAAAGCCAGCTTTAACGTAAATAGCGAAATGGGTTGTGCGGTTTTCACCTTAATATCAAATTGCCACGAAATTATATTTTATTGTTATTTGCCGTATGGGATTCGAACAATTTCCGTTCTATTTTTAACACTCCCAATGATAAATGGTTTGTTTAGTGATGTGAATTGTTTGAAGTTTTGTATTGTAATTGGTATATTTTAAACTT
>JANSTS010008571.1:42755-59359 GCA_026546915.1 Sylvicola fuscatus | reverse complement strand
AAACATATTTTTGGCAAAAAGTCATCGGCATATTAATTAAGTTATTTTCATAAAGAAAAGAATCTTTGCTCAAAGAAACAAAACTACTTGAAATGTTGTTGGTACAGCACATAAGACATGCAGATCGAAAATTTTATTACATTTTTCCGGCTACCAAGTAAATCGTAAATCTACAGAAAGATATCAGCTTAAGTAGGAAAAATTACAATAAAATAATTAATTTAATTAGTTAAAGGCTAAAGCTCTACTTAAGATGGAAGACGCACTCAAATTTACTGAAATAGAGATTAATCGTATTATTCATTGTACAACTGAAATGAAATTATTTTGATAGTTAATACATGATGACAGAACTTCTAAATCAATTTCTTGAACGAGTGTCTTGGTGATTTCTTTAAAGTTAAGAATGCCTTTGCGTTCGGTACATACATTAAGATTGTTTAAAATACTATGTCTACAGATGCATTATTTGTTGGTTTGGTGATTTATAAAAAGCATATTATAATTATTAAAATATATTTGTGTAAATGATCCAACTCCACTTGTAGTGAAGAAATGTCTTTGACAATTCTCGCATTATCGATTATTATAAAACTAAAAAAAAAATCGGTGGTTTTAAAACGACGCAAATCTAACATTGAAACTGCCTAAAATCTATGTATAAATGTTTGTTCTTGAAAACCTTGAATAGAATGAAAATGTTAGAGAAATGATTATCTTGCAAACAACCCACCGCTATGATCGAACTCCGTGATGAGTGGATTGCCGGCGGCAATAGCAGCATAGTTGGCATAATCGCCGTATGGTGTGGCATAGATGAGGCCGGACGGATCGATCTGTTGGGGCGCCGAGCCCGACAGGATGCTGGCGGCTGATGTCGGCACGGACATGCGCGGCGACAGGATCAACGGTGCGCCCAGCTGTGGGCCCTGGCTGCGCATCTGTGGCGCTGTGAGGCCGGGCATGGCGGGCGACAGGAGGCGGGCATCTGTGCCGGCCGCCAGTCGACGCCACTCATCCTCGCAGGCTGCTTCAGAAAAAAATGGCAACAAAAAGTGGTTGTCAGATTCTTTATTGTAATAAAAATGCTCTAAGAAAAACAAACAAAAAGAAAAAAACAGAAATTTGAAGCCCACAGTTTTTTCAATCCAGTATAAAATAGATTGAGTTTTTGGGTATTAGCTGTTTGTATAGTGGATTCAGTTGATTAATTGGGAAGTAGAGTATTCAGGAATGGGTAGTGGTGACAGATTAATGAGACTGTGCAGGAGAAGGGAGACAGATACATATAGGTGTTCATCCGATTCAGATTTTAGGACCAAAATAGATGTGTATTTTTGTTACAAAGTAGTATAGACACACGACATGCACAGAAAGAAGAAGGGGCGACCGCCAAATAAAGGAAGAATTGTACACAAATTTATATAAAAATAGGACGAAATGTGGCGGTTCGGCTTTGGCGTATTTTTTCCCTTCTGCTCGCCGAGTCATTTTGATTTTACTGTGATGGGCATCCGGCTAAATATAGTGACTGTGATGAGTTCAGTGCACCCGCGTGAGCCGTTTAGAGGCGCTTCCACGACTTTTCAAAGTGCTACAGCGAATCTTTAGTGAACACCAAATTTAGAAAAACTCCACTATTTTCTTATAGGGTTTTCTTCTTCCCAAACAAATAGTAAAAAGTGTTACGGGGGAATGGTGAATATTAGTAACAAACACTAATAGCCAAAAAAACAACAACATTAAAGCAAAACAAATTTTAGTGTCATACCAGCTACAGCCGCTTTCGAGCTAGAGTCTCTGTAGGTGCCGTTGATGATAGCCAACTCCATCAGTTGTCGCTTCTTCAGTTCATCCTCACCTTCGGCTTGCTGCAAGAGAAGGGGAAAGGGGGTGGTCAATTAAAATACATTTTAATCACAACATATTTTATATGGAGGACGGGCAACGTCTAAAAAACCGAACTTAACTAAAAGAAAGCTGTTAAAATTCTTGGAACTTGGCCCAATTTTAAGGCTAATTTACTTGCTCGACTCAAATATATATACAAAAGCACTCCAAAAATCTAATATTTCATCCAAAGTGTAATTTAGCATCATACATTTTCAAATAAAGGCCAGCGAAACGGAAATAAACGTGAAATATGCGCCCATCGCCAATTGGGCACGACGCGAGACTGGCTTGAGATTCACTTACCGGCACCAGAAGTTTGCCAACTTCTTCCACGGCGCGTCCCAATTTCACTTCAGCACGATTCTCTGTGTCCTCGACTGTGATCAGAACATGCAGCTCATCGGATAAATGCTCCCAGTTGGGTTTGCCGCGATTTGCGTCCTCCTGGAAGAATAAAACATTATTTATACAGTTTTAATGATTCTGTCAATTTTCTTAAAACCTAAAGGTACAAGACGATGTCTTCTTGAAAAAGTCTTGACTACCCAGTCCAAGTTACAAAGCATTATTGTGATGTAAATGTACTCGAGCCACCATAATTCAATGAAGAAATAAATTTAAATATAGATATAAAGACGTCAAGTGGTGGCCTCAAGAGCAGCGTGTGGAGGCTGCTTCTTCATTTCATGGAAGCAATTGCGGCACCCAATAAAACAATATGAGCGACGAGTAGTGCACGGGTCTTGCGACTCACAAGAAGACCTCACACATCTGCAAAATCTGGATAAATAGCCACGAGGTTGTTTTTGGACAATAGAATTAAGCCAGAATATCCGAATACACAAATAAACGGGCGTCGAATAAATAACGACTTCTTACTAGCTAAGACTTGTGGGCAATAAACACAAGACGATGATTACAATTGTAATGATTTCATCCATCAAACTCGTCGATGATCTGATGATCGTGCGTGTGGAATACTGGCGGCGGCAATTATTATTTTTAAATATTGCTGGAATAAGTACGATGCGGTAATAAACGCGAAATCAACTACAAAACTGATCGTTTATGTGAGTCACGATCTTCAAGTGATCTTCAGCATGTATTAGACATCCAAATAAAATAGAGTCTGGTAATATATTGGGGGGCTCACATCGGAAACATCTTCATTTTATGACGGCATGGCGCTGCTATTTGCATATTACGTGCGCCATGTGTGCGAGTCTTACATACTCGCATATGCATAAACAGTTTTGTATGTTCTGCATGTTTTGAATTGAACCACGGATTTGTCGTATTTTGACCCAGTTAGCGGCCAGTAAACGTGTTAGAATATTCGGCACCAGCCGGGGTAAGTTCTTAATGTGCATTCTTTAGTGACTTCTCTGACAGCAATTAGGAGCGTACAGGTCGTATGCAGTTTATGTGTCTAGTTAATAGTCACCGTCGTCATCAGGTAATTTATTTAATTGCAAAACAACATTAAATGCATGAAAACACATTTCATTTAAAATAACATGCAATTTTTGTTGTACCTCAGCGTGACATGCGTCACATTAGACTCCAAGAAAACCAAACGGATTAACAGATTTAAATTGTTAAGTGGTCATTTGCCGAAAAACAAAGTGTTCAAAATACAATGCAATTTATGGTCACAGTTGATGCATCTGAAGAGTTGTGATTCCGTTTCTTGGCTGGGTGTTTAGTATACGAATGCGTTTTCTTTAATGGCCATAAAATGCCGCTGAACTGCATGATGGAAGTCAATTTCGCGAAAAAAAATGTTAAAGCTGTTAAATAACATAAATTACAACCAAAATTGCTGTTGCTCTGCTAACAACAAAAGAGTGACACGAACTGCTTAACTCGCATTTATACACAAAGAACTTGCATATTTAAATTAATTGATTTCAAGGATTTCCGCTAAATTTGGGTATGGCTATCAAGAAGAACGAAACACAAATGCGAAACCTGCACAATGCAAAAGACGAAGAATTTAATCAAAATGCACATGACAATCGTAAATTTTTTTAAAAACAGCGCGAAGGTAATTTAAATCTCATTACAATTGTTGTTATTTGGTGGTGAAGACGATTGACGATGCGATGCTTTGTTGGCAGTTTGAGTGCGCTTTAAGTGTTTTTGTTGTTGTTCTAAGATGTTAAAAATTTTGAAAGACGAAATATCTATCCACAAGATTCTGCCTTATATTAATTACAATTGCACCAAACTACCGCACACTTTCATCTAAATCACTCACAAGAAATCTGGCATACAACATAACTCCATTGCAGCATAAATCCCAGATTGTTGATAACCAAGAAATGCTATTTATTTCCATTGCATTTCCAAGAAACAGCGCCAACAAAACAAATTGCACAATAATTGTGCAGCACAGGCCGACCAAATTATGAATTACTGTGTGCATTGCAAGTGAATTGATATGTTGCATTTAAATAAAACAATTCAATTAAGTTGCCACATGTGCACTGACGGAACCAATGAGCATACGAGGCTGTTTTGCAAGCAGCAGCCGCCACGAATCAATGCAGTTTATTGAAAGCTCAGCACAAGCAAAATAACACATCTATACGATCAATAAAACAACAAATAGTTATTCAAATTCATTCTCCACATGTCTTGTCTAACAATATACAAAATCTAACAACAGCGAAAGCCACTCCAAGCAGAATGGCTTCAGCGCTTGCACGCGTCCCATAAAGATCGTGATACAGATGTAAGATTTATTGGCATTCTTCTGACCATTGACGTTCAGCGGCAGCCGCGGCACCAAAGACCCCGCAACTCTGACACAGGAATTGAATTAGAATCGCCACACAAATCAGGAGCAAAGAGCTTGAGAGGAGGCAGGACAGAGGGACTCTGTTGTGCAAAAGCTCATGCACTGAAAGCCCTCGCATTTGGTCGCGCGAAACCATGTAGTTTCAGCTGCCGCGGAAATGCGCCAGCCAAAGACAAACTAATCAAAGCAGCCGGAAAATGAGTCAATCCACAAACGAAAATAGAGGCGAAACTCTGTTCGAATTTCCACTTTTTGCGTGGCTCATTTGTTTTGGCTGATCGCGGCCAACGTTATGGGAAACGTGCGCGCGCGCCCCGAATTCGTCGTGTACGACGCATTGTGGGTGGTGAAAATGTGGGCCCAAGACGCTATGGGAGACTGAGATCCCTATAATGGATTAGGCACGGTGAAAAGCCGGTCAGGCCAATTATACCGGCAACTATTCGTTTCAATTAGATGGGTTTGGCGGTTTCGAGATCTGTATTTTTTTTTGGGAAATGCGCGAATAAATTAGATGTTTACAGCGCGAGGGAAGTGGGAGTGAGCGAGACAAGTTCTTATTTCGTTTGATCTTTAAGAAACGGTTTGGGAGTTGGGATAACCGCATGTGGGCTACTTCATGCCGTAACACACCATTAGGGCCTTCCGGAGACTGGGGCGAATGCATTTTCCAAACAAATTTCGATAAATCATATTAGACGGCTCACTGTTGTGAGATTTAATTTTTTTTTTTTGAAGAAAATGGGCATAGCGTCTGTGCAAATGGAGGAATAGAAAGATCTCATCAGCAACAGAAATATGAAAAAGAAAACATTCTTGTCGCCTAAAAACTAAACGATTTCGCAGCATGTGGAAACACATGTGCATCCACCTCATATATGTTGGAGGGCCGGCAAGTAAATGCACGGGAGAAACCGAATTCTTATATATTTTAGTCTGCATTTCAACAATAATAATATTTGATTGCTCATTAAAACAACAAAAACACTAATTTTTTTGTTCAGATCTTAGACGATGGCATAACAAGTCTTGCGTCCTGTACATTCAAACATTAAAACATGAAATATAAGACTTGTATAAACAGAAATTGTCATTTTTTTTCTTCACGTTATGTTTTTCTTCCCCCCGTCCCGGTTCTGGCCATACGTCAAATTACTTGTGTTTGTCAAAAATAGAAAAATTACGAATTTTGTTGAAACATAAACAAAGAGCAAATGTTTTCCATCGGCGCTGTCTTACACATAAATTTGCGCCGATTTCAACTAGTTATTTTCTTAGAGAAACAACGATAAAACAGATTTTTATGTTGTACATGGTTCTATTTGCATATTAATTGCTGTTTTTTCGGCGTCTTCACCAACTATGATTTATTTACATTGGCCGATTGTCATGGCCTAACGAGATGTGAAAAGATGCCCATGGTAACTGTAGGGAAATTTGATCTTAATCTGCACGTGTTGTTATCACACCTTGGTGACACACTTCAGCAAGGTGACGACGCGCTGTAGTCGCAAGTAGTTGCAAGATGTTGAATTATATTATTGGAATAAATGCGATAAATACAGAAAACGTGAATGAGACGAGTTGGAATGTTTGGACGTCAACGAGAGGCATTAAGGAACATGATGTAATGAAATGCTTTTAAAAAACATTACTGGGAGGGAAAGATGTGGCTGGTGTGATTGCTATCTTTAAGACTGCATAAATATTGATTGTTTAAAAATTTAGGAACACATAAAAATGTGTGTTTGCCAGCACTTTATGAATTTCGCGTGCCACCATGAGAAAATATTGAATTTATTTTAATGGATTTAGATTTTTTAATGGACTTTATTTGGGAACAGTTGCTATAAATTTTTTTATTGTGACCAAATGCGTTATATTTGTAATTAAACAAGACTTTACTTTTCACTTAAAGTAAACTAGGAATGGAAAGGATATAACTAAGGCTAACGTTTTAAGGCCAAATTTGTCTGCAAAGAACTCTCTAAAACTTAATGGTATTTTCTTATTTTATTCATCAAGTAAATGAAATTTCATAAATTCTTTTTAGTCTTAAAAAAAAAAAATTCTATGAAACGTGACAGTTTCTCTGCACTTCAAGTGCTTTTTGGCTCACAATATTGAGAGAAAGTGCCAAAATTTCACCACTGAAATGTGACAAACACAAAGAAGTAAACAATTATAAAGAATACGAAACAAAGAATATAAAATAAATCACAAATTGTTCACTCAGAAAATGCATTTCAATATTGAATACAATAATTAATAGAAAACAAAAAATGTTATTGAGAAACGCATTTAGGTTGTCATCATACATCAAAAGTGTTTATTTTGTTGCACTAAACCGCGACTCCATTCATTGCCAGTTGCAATACGAGCTATTGTTAAATATAAAAATATCTGTGTTAAATAAATGAATACTTCAGGAAATTACCATAAATGCGTTTTGTCTCCGTTATCCAGTCAAAATGCTTTGTGTACGTCTTTAAAGAGACGAAATTTCTTTGTTTTCTTTTTCTTGCGACACTAGCAGGAGTAAAAGATAGCCCACATATGCCGAAACAGAAAACACAATCGTCTTGTTGTTTGACGAGCAGTTCTGTTGCAATTATGTTCATATAAACAATGATGCATTTAAATTGAAAAGACGCATTGAGGGAAAAATATGTGACCGTAATTAAGACATCTTTAAGAAACGTTAATTGTTATGTCAATTTGTAATTAATTTAAAATTGGGAATGTACATTTTAAGTAAATAGTAAGGGCAGACAAAAAGTTTTTTTTTTAAAGTTGTGAAGACAATTTTGTAAATTATCGGGCAATTCTTTTTCTTAATGTTACGTCAGAAATTTAAGTCGCCATGCAAATTGTTAAACTAAAAAAGCGAAAGTTATAGACTGACAAACTATTTACTTACTTTACTAAATTCTATAAAAACGAAAAATTGAATATTGAAATAGAGAGGAAATTGTGGTTTTAAATTTGCTTACAAACTTTGAGATTTTGTGTAATCATTGCCACAATATTTACTTATCTAAATTCTCATTAAATATTCTACGAATTCGCCCAAACCACTTAAGATTCTAAAAATGAAAACAATGTCACCGTCATTGTCTTAATAATATTGTTATCGATTCGTGGAAATCATTTGAATCTTAAGTATAAACCGATATTACGAATTCTTAGCACGAATTTGTGATTCTCCCATAAATTTTAAACATAACGGAAACCTATAAAACGGTATAATGTTATAAAACTGACTTATTAAAACCACAACAAACTTTCAATATGATTACAAGAACATACGTTCCGGGCAATTTCATTTAATAACTTTAATCACCAACACTGGATGTGCAGCGGCCAAGGTGAGACATGTAAAATTACTTTACAAGATTACACCGAAGAGGAGGACCAAGCGAGAAGAACGATAGTTTCATGTTTACTTATCGCTGCAACATAAGACACCATAAGCCAATGACAATAAACTGTTATGGTCGGAACTATGATTGATGGTCAACTGACTGAAATCGCATTAACTATTCTGTCTGTTGGCGTAAAAGTAGCCAGCTAGCTGTCAGGCGGTGCTGCGGTCTTAAGACTTTCCAATCGCCCGCGTGAATCTATTACGGGCCAGGTTTTTTAGGCGTATTACCCGTATGTTATGGATGCATATGATTAAAAAGGCGAAAACCTAATCGTTGTCGCATCACCGTCATTTGTAAATTAAAAGAAATGACATTTAAGACGTGTCAAGGTGGGCATGCTTCTTGCCTCAACGTGTAAGAAGTAAAAATAATTCAATTTGTCACATTAGTCACAAGACGGAGTGTCAAGGATGGACTCATACACACATTTTCTAATAGTCACAAGGGGGCTCGAAGACGGCACAGAATTGCACATTCTATCTCGTTAAGTTTCTGTGCGTTCAATAAACAAGACTGTGAAATATGCGAAAAACCAACAAAAGTGCGACTATAAAAATGTATATTTAAAATAGAGTCTTGCGGTGTTATGACTTAACCGCGAGAGAATTTATAGCTCAAGTTATTTTAATTGATAGCGGCGCGGCAAGATCGCATGGCGCATATATAAGATGTAATGGACTTGCGATGATGTTAACGGCTGTGCACTTATTGTCGAAGGTGGTACGTAAGATTGCCAGTGTCACGGTGTCACATAACAGCATTGTTTATTTAACAACTTAAAGACATTTATGATTCATTAAAACATGATTGATATAAATGAAAAGAAAAATGATTCAATTTAGAAATCAATTACAGGTAAGTTTAAGAAATTCAGAACCTCAAAGAACATTTTTGTTAAGTTCAATTTCTCTTCCCATTGTCAGCATTTTAAATGGACTTCATCTTGTACCTATCGAACATTCATCCTTCAATCTTGACAACGTACGTCGTAATTACCCTGTCATCAGCCTTTCATCTCGACATAGCTGAATCCCAATACCCATTAAAACATATTAGGAAATATAAGAAAACATTAAAATATCAGATAAGCTGCAGATGAGGTCAACCATATGTACGGCCACCACATGACACGCATGGAGCGCGCCAGACAAGCAAATCCGATTCCTATATTTCTTTAAATGTTTGTACGTGTAAATATAGGCAAAAGATGCGCGTTTGATGTATCTGATCACACCTAAGCCATCTTCAGTCCTTTTATGGTGAGGAGGCGACACAATAACGGCAACATTTTATGCCATATCGGTGTGTATGCGTACTTTATGAGATTACATTTGATTAGAAGTAATAACATTTAAGGCAATCTTAGTGGCACATCTTCGCGGTTAGGACAGTAATGGGTCAATTGGAATTTTATTGCTTGAAATAGCATCTTAACTTTGTGTAGACAAAATTGTTTACCGTGTAATTATTGTTTATTGAAAATGTGCATACCTTTTTTTTATCCCGCATCGATCCTTTACCTCGGACCATAATTTTGCAGCCAGTCTCCTGTTCAAGCTGTTTGGCGGTCATACCGCGTGGCCCCAGAATTCTACCAACAAAGTTAAACTGCAAATAACAAAAGAAAAAAAAATCATTTAATATATATTTTTATACAAATTAACAATAAATTTAAGTGTTATGATAATCTGTCCCAGATTAACCACAATAAAAAAAAAGAAGATATTTATAAACAAAGCCAGCATTAAAATAGCATTTCAAAAGTGCAACGTTTTTATGGCAGCCATTCAATTTATTTTAATTCCATCGACTTATCGGCGAACATGCCTTAATGGAGGCACTGCCACATCAGAGAGATTGTGGCGCACGCTGCCACAAACAGTGGCAAAGCGCATGCATGGAAAACCCAATAAAATGTTTGAAAATACAGCGGAAAATCGCGAACAATATGCTTCGAGTGCACGTTGCACAGCTCACATAATTTCTTAGCTTAGTTGCAGTGATGCAAGTCGCGTACGGCAGTATTGAGCGGCGCAAACATATTGAAATTGTGTGACATGGTTAAAGTAGTTCGCGTGCGCTATTTACTTATACCAACAATAACCGCCCCACTTAAATTCCGCTGAATTAGAGTTTGATTGTCTGATTATTTAGCACCTAATTTACTTATTTATGTTCTTATGGAAGAATGGACAGCCCTGCACACATTTTCTGTGTCCGCTTTGGCAGTCGTGGCATCTTAAAAGGAATGCAAATCGTAAACGACTTATGTACATTACGACTACGCTCAATTTTCCTAAATGAAAGCGATATTGCGATAAATTCCAATGCAATCAATTGACTTATGAAACTGGGAAATTCAGTTTTATGCACCAGCTGCTTAATTTAAATGACAGCTTGAAATTTACTTACAAGAAATTGCAAATTTGGTAATTGGTGTATTATTAGAAACACAAACAGCGGAATGAATCATTCAAAATGCCACAAGCAAATCAATTTGTTTTTAATGTTTTAGTTAAAATTTTAATTGCAAATAATATGTTTTTTTAAATGCAATTTGGGGATCGGCAAATTATTATTAGTATGTAATAAAAGACTTTTAGCGACGCCTTCTGTTCAACTTTTATTGTTTTTAATCAATGGAAACGCCTTCGATGAATGATAATTTATGTCTCAATTGAAACCACGCTTTTTAATTACAAATACGAGGTTTTCCGTTAATTTTCACAGTTTATTATCATTGTTGTGACAAAAAGATTTCTAGCATAACGTTCATTTGTGGGTTTGGTCGCTTTTTGTTAACCAAATGTGCTAAAAGTTTACAACAAAAAAAAAACGTTAAAGCATAAGAAAACTGCATAAGAATGTATTTTTTTTTTGACGTTTACTGCAATAAACATCAAACAGTTTACGAGACAATCTGCAGTAAAAAATTAATCGCCAAATTCTTTAAGAGCTATGAATAAGTTCATTGTCCCGAATTTGATATGTTTCTTATGTATGTTGAGAAAAGCCTTCAGAATTACACAATCATGAGCATATGGTAATCGTTATCATTCCTCTAAAAATGCCCAAATCCTTGAAACCAGAGCCAAATTGGATTCAAACAGAAATTCCCTATTCCAATCTCTTTACATCACTTGCCAATCGACATGAAAGCACTTGAAATTGGCTTCAGCCTTTCCCCCGAAAAAATATTAATCCGCGCCCATGTAGCGAACACATGTAACATAATAGCATTGGCGCGTGCTCCACAAAACCCCAGTGAGCGATTATAATGGACAAGTTTACTTAAGTCCATTATGTTCACGGCTTAACATTCTTCTTGAACCGACCACTTACTAGTCGATCAAATTTATTCAACATGGTAAATTGGGCACACATATGCAGTTATGTGTACATATTTAAATGCGCGCCTTGGCGTCGATATGTGCACGCGTATGGGGAAATGCCTTTTTTTATTATACGGTCGATTGATTGTTTGCTTTGTTGCAAAGTCAATCAACAAATTTCGCCCGAGAGCTGTGAGAAAATCCAAAATAAAATAATGGCTGCATACCACAATTCGGATAATTGATTACCGGCCATTCATTAAAATATGTTGCAGTAGTGTTATTTATAAAATATACTCAATGGCAACAGCGACTGATGCACTTTTAGTGTGCAACATTTGCTATTTCATCGAATTAGATGCAAACACGTTGATTAACATGTTGAAGTCGACGCGAGTCGTTTGCATTTCATTAAATGGCGCGATTTTTGCAATTAGTCGATGTTTTTTTGGTCTTGTAATCGGTAAATCATTGGGAAAAGGTCAAAATCAATGTTCGATCATCTCGCGAAACAATAAGATTTACGTGCACTGTCAATCAAATGTGTTGACTTACAAGCATTTTTATGTTACTAATGATTTTGATGTTTTAATTCACAATTAAGTTGTAAATGAATGCAGAAAAATTATAAAGATGATTGTCTTTAAGTAATCACACGTTGGGAATTCACCTAAAACAATTACCTAATCGATACTTTATCGTGACGAGCGGAGAAAGATCAAAGCAGCATCGCATTGAGAAGGTCGATTACTTCTCTAAAGACTAATTAATTTAAGTATGGGATTTGTAAGCATAATTAGCTATGAATTAAATCGTTACCTGGTATTTAGATCATATAAGTAATGGCACAGGTGTTCAATCATTAATTCACATAATAAAATGCCTAATGAATGCAGTTGCAATTATGCAATCATAATTTGAATTTTAATTGAATACATTTGATTCACAAATTAAACCGATTTTTTGAAAATGATAATTTTCTTGTGAAAAAATATCTGAAAAGTCGTTCGATGAATCATCTCAAACTTCAACCAATTAGCTACTTTTCGTATATTGTTCTTGTTTAACGCGTGAATAATTTCTTCAACAGACGATTGCATTTATTTTCGTTTCTCAACGCATTTTCATCTTTATCACTCTCACTCCATCTCCCTCTGTGAGTGATTTAACTTTGAATTTGGCAATTATAAATAATTCAAACATTAGAATTCTGAAAATAGCCACTTTAATGGGATCATCATCTCGTGCAAAAAGGTAACGAGATGAGGAAACACTGCAAAGATCGACTGGCAGCCGCTGAATGACAGTATGGCGTAAGAAACGTATTTCTTTAATGCTTTTACATTACTTTGATGCGCGAGCTCGTGCCTCATGATTTTCACGTTTAATTGATGTATTCCATTATTTTTAATTAAACATCGACACCGATTCAGCACTAATGCACTTTCAGCTACTAGCTACCCAACATATTGACATGGAAGTCGTCATTTTCAATCAAAAACAAAAAAAAATGGCATAACCTCATTTAAATATCAAAAGAAGGCGCCTAAAAGGCCGGTTTTTTTAATTTAGGTAAATTTGAATAGTTTCACAATGAATGAATTCGGATAACTTAAAACAAACATATTAAAATATTTGAAATACATTAAACTAGTTTAATAATAACAGGAAGATTGATCCAATACCAATCAATAATTATTGTATTGAATATTTAACAAACAATTTGTTTAAAATTAAGTCTAAATTAATTGGTCGATATTTTTTATGACAAAAATTAAATAAGATGGAAAAGAAACTAATCAAACGTGTTTTTTTATCAATGAAAATAAATTACGTAATTTGTTGACGTGATTTTGCTGTGATCATATGAAATAATAAAAATGTAAACTGATCCAAATTTTATCATCTTGAGATTGCATTTGCCATCCTAACACAGCATAAATCACCTTGCAGACAGACACATATGCAATTGGCGACACATACTTTGTAGCCAGTCATTTCTTAGTTTGAAATTCTCTGGTCTGTCTTGCAATGCTATCGCTATATATTTAAGTGAGCTTAATAATTTAAATTAATGGCAATTTTTGAGGAGTGGAAAAAGAAATGATGGCAGCACTGAAGAGCAAGAACGGCCAGAATAAATCTAATTGTGGAGGTGGCCTCATCTTGTGCCAGCGCCAACTTTTCCGACGAATGTTCTACCATAATAACTGCGAGCAATAAAGTGTAGAACTCACGTAAACAACACATTTCATCGGGCTTATATGAGAATAGTTCGGTGAGTAGAATATGGCACATACGAGCATATACACAATGCCATGCCGGTATGAGAATGAAGCTAGAGAAAGCGACTGTCGGTTCCGCGTAGTTACTTCAAGACGCATTTGACAATGTCAGCGCTTAAAGAATAGCATCTGGCGAGTGTCGAAAAGTCCTTTAATCTGTACATATTTTTCAACATTTGCACCGGTTAAAATCAGGATTGGCAACATAAAACATGTTCAAGATTTAAAAAGAAAACATTCTAAGACGATCATTTTTTTTTGATTAAAACATGTGAAAACCGTAGCTTCGTGAGAAAATCGCGTCGCCAGTTGTGGATTAATTTATCTTAAACTAATCCGAATTGGGTTATGCTCACAACTTCCAGCTACAGGCCAGTGAATACTCGATTCCCACGCACACCCACCTCACCAGAGTGCACATTTGTGTGGTAAAATGATAGCATCAACCTGTGACTGCATAATGCACTCATTGCATTTCATATATATTAATGCATTTATGGAAAACGGCATGAATACTTTGTACGATATTGCACGTTGCAGATTGTCGTTAGCATAAAGATGCGATGAAATGTTGTTCCCATAGCCAAAACGGTATAATCAAAATAATTATAGAATTAGAGAATCAATAGATCAAGCTGTGGTGTGCGTTTAGAAATCCATACATCCACTTCTCTCGTGTTGATTAATCTGGCTTTGGTCATCGATCACGGACCACAGATTGCGGTATAACCAAGCAGCCACAATAATGTGACCCCTACGGGCGATTCCGACATCTCACGTAATTCAAATTAAATATATATAAAAGACGCTGGAGTTTCGCCTCCTCCGCATTAGACGCTTATATTTAAACGATTCCCTGCCTCCTTCGACAGTTTATACAATGCGAATATGTCTCTGCTGCCACGGCTGGGCAGGTTCCATCTATTTTTCCCTTACTTTATCATTTCCATCACAATTACCAGCGGCTGCCGGAAAAATTACCATCACAAATGGAAAACCCCATCAACATGACATAAGGTCGTTAACGTGATTGGCGTGCATATGCACTACTGACTTATTTATTTATTAAATATGGACGAGCATACACGTTTCACGGCACAATAAGGCTTTATGATTCTGCGCACAAACAGAACACAATGGGCCACGGAAATGGGTCACCATTTCACAACATGATGCGTATGTGCATGAGTTGCAGCATGAAGTCATAGTCATACTGTGGCGCGAAGTGTGGCTCAAAGGAGGACGCTGTAGCCGCGAGCATATGTTACTTATGTGTTTTTTTTTGCGCAAGGCCGGTGAGTCGCAGCTTTTAGTTTAAGCTATAGTTAACCACGGGCGACCAGCTTTTCTGTGGCAGAAAATGTCAGAAAATAGCTTCAAAAGTTACCTACAAAACGCCCACGCTAACGCACGCAAATAACACCTCAATCTACTAACATTTTATTCGAGGCTCGCGTTTAGAAGCGCCCATCTGTCATCAGGAGAAATTTGTCATGTCGCCCATATGCAATTTAGTATTAGACTTTACGATTTTCCGTTATATATTTTCTTTTTACTTTTAATGCTTTTTTTTCTCTCAAAAAGAAGTGATACCATTCTGCAAGAACACTCATGTGACTGAAATTGACGCATTCTGAGGCCTGAGCTCATGGGATGGACAGTAAGTCATCAAGATTTGCTTTCCTACATCATAGAATTTTATTAATGGCTTTTTGGTAGAATAAAAATAATGAAATTAGGCAACGTCTTGAAGACTAGACGAAGCAAGAAAAAAATAAACAAATGATTTATTATTTTCACATCCTTCACATCAAAAAATTCGTTTTTTATGTTAAATCATTAAACAAAAAGTGGAAAATCTAAGAAAATAATTAATTCAAATGTTGTTTAAATTAACAAAATCTCGGTGATTACCAACAGAAGGGAAACAACCACGAATAAGGCTTAATCCACACGATTTTTATAGACAAAAACAAAAAAAAAAGAAGCAGCGATCGCCCAGATTAGCAACATTTCCATAAATCCATAAATAACGAGTATATTATGTTAAAGTCTTGCACTCATAATTGAATTTAATTTAATTTATGCAAGATTTCAGTGAGTTTATTGACATTATTACAGATGTGCGTCCATGGGTTGAAGTACACAACTGATCAGCGATCGCATAAACAGCTTTTTCAATGCGCCTAAATAATTATTATAGATCAAAGTTCTTTCTTCATTGAACAATTCGCAGAAAATCTACACAAACGCTATGTTCCACTTTTCCTGCTAAAAACCATTTATCACGACATGATCTTTGCGTGTTTTGTGTTCAACACATGTGACAATTCTTCGTTTATTGCGCAATCCAACCATAACATGAAATCTTACGATAATTCGATAGTTGACTTTGGATTGAATTGCAACTGACTCAGTGTCAATATGGCCACCCACTTCAGACATCAAGATTTGAATATTTAATTGCAGATTTGTTTGCATCAAGATTGTTACAAGAAATCATTTGAATATTGTACAACAAGACGACAATTCAGTACATTCTGGGGACGCACACGAGCGTCGCTGAACATGTGCACATGCATGCAAAAACAAAAAAACAAAAGAAAACAGAAAAAGGAGCGAGTGAAACTTTATCGCAATAATAATAATTGATTCGATAAACATTGTACGCAAATTAAATAACAGCCGATGCACAATGCTGCAGTTGGTGGTGTTGGGTTGATAAAGCGAGGTGCATGAGCAGCTTTGGTGCAGCAATTGCAAAAGTGAAACGTGTGTCGTATCACACGGTAAATGCGTAAACATGATGCGCGATTATTATAACCAAATATGGTTCGCGTGCTATTCCGCGATGACGTTTTTT
>JANSTS010008571.1:18851-40556 GCA_026546915.1 Sylvicola fuscatus | reverse complement strand
CGACAATAAATCAAGAGTCGATACCAATAAAATCATGCACGCCAATGATTGATTATTGTACATGCGTTGCATCGTATTCAGCGTCGCAAATTGACAATGTAATTACATACAATTATCATCACATCTAAACAAGGTAAACATGGCGTTTTTTTGTCATCACTTCATCACCTTTGGCCACATTTAAATGGGATGACTTCTTCTGCAGCAGCCGCGTACGCGTGACACTGTTACGAACAATGGAAATCTGTGAATGCCGTATTTAGCAAGAGTTATCAATGGCGGCGACTTCTTTTAATGTCTTTAATTACTGCATGAATGGGAATCTCGCCTCTCTTGTGGCGAGATGAAAATATTTTAATTGATTGCACAGCGCTGCTGTCGCACAAGATGGGTGAACACACATTTATAAGAACAAGTTGGTGGCGTCGCGTCGTCAATATACAACCGAATATGACATGTGTTTGCGCGAAAATATGCGCGTCTTATTGGAATATTATAACATACTCGTATAGTAACGCAACAGACAAGTCGTTTGTCTCCATTTATTCATCGCTTTTCGTTATATTTCGTTGATCGGAATTCTTTTCGTGGAAGTATTTTCGCAGTATCACTGTCCCTGTTTCATTTAAAATCATTCTGATTGATAAATTGAAATGGACGTATCGACGAATGAATGAATTTATCGCCATTGTTGTATCATATGCTCTGCAAATGGCTAGTGAGACGAGAACTGAGGTAACGACGTTGCGGGACGTTAAAGCCCATTTAACGACCATCTAGTTTTTTGTTAGATTATCTTTGATTTTTTGTTACAATTGAGATGGTCACATGACTATTTATCGCTGAATCGATAAATTATCTTTCGCTGAACGTCTTCGTTGACTATTAACATTTCGTTTTATTACTATTTTTGAGATTCGATTCGGTTGGTTGATCACTTCTAATTAAATGAATAATGATTTGAATTCTATAGAAGCAAGGTAAATATTGAAATTAAGACGATCATTGTGACAACAAGACAATCAGCTCTAAGAAGATAATTTCCATAAATGGTGGAAACGACAGAATAGATGAAATATGTTCCACCTGGACCTCCTGTACCTAGTCATGGCTTCAGTGCATTTACAAAATTGAAAAGTGGCGCGCACATTGTGTCATGTGTGTGAATGCGCGTGATTTGCATTGTGGGCTTGGCACTCGTTCTTTTCTTCCTCTTCTTCTTTTTTTTTCAATTTATTTGTTTCAGGCCATTTTATATGCTAAATGCATTTACAAAGGGAACACACATTTCATACATCAATTGTTTATTGCGCAACGCGGTAATTGTCGCAACATCCGGTGGTAACTAGAGAGATTTGAATAAAGCGCCATAATGGCGTCATTGTGCAGTTTGGTAGCTTTCTAGTTATTCCAACCTAATTCAATGTAAAGTAGCCCTTTTGGAAACGGCAAACATTGTAAAACATATAGAAATAATCAATCAATGGCAAATTGCAGGTTAACAATGTTTACCTAATGATATAGCCAAGGCGGCTTCCGATTTACAATGTTTACACCAATCAAATTAAATACTCAATGATAATTTTTTTTGAAAACCAATCGCAACCTTTATCTACCTGTTACATACCCAGGTAGGTACTTATTATGTGTTTGCATAGACTTGCTACCACACAGTGCAACTACAACTCAAACAAACGATAAGGTTATCAAAATATCGGCTATGTTTGTATTGTTAAAAGATAAGAAAGAAAATGGTGGATTTGGTGAATAAATCACAAAACAAATCGCTTCATAAATTCTATACTTTATTGCTTTCTTATCCAAAAAAAAAAAAAAAAAAAAATGGAATCAATTATTCTTTGGGTGGCATTTCTTTGCCTTAATACATTAAATCAATGATCAGAGAATTAAGATGTCAGAATATACAAAGTCGTGCACTAAATGCGCTTATTATTCTGTAAGAGATTGAATTTCCTTTAAGAAATGGTCAAATAGAGAAAAGGGCGCGCCGTTTTTGTTGCCATAAATTTGAAAATTTTCTCTTCATCACTTCTTTTTTTTGATATTTATTCAACAAAAGTGATTCTTTTTCACTTATTTAAAATTGAAAAAGTCAACACAATCTTATGCTGGCGAATGGAGAATTTCCGACAAAATTCCAAACACAAACATTGCAGCTTCTTGACGGATCTATATGCTTGAGCGCGTGAAAGAACTGAAACTCCCTAATGGTAAAATCATCATCATTATATTTGAAAATGTCAACACCAAAGACACTGAAAATAAATTTTTAATTTATTATGAGGCGAATTTTGTAGGTTTTTTCATTCTTTCTTGTTATTTTCATTTTCTCACATCGCTGTATTTTCAGTTGTACGCTTTTTATTTCATTTGTTGTCTTACGGCGTCAAGTTCAACGCCTTATCTGGCGCGGTAATTAAATGTGATGTGCGTTTGGTTTGACGCAGTGTGTCTCACGAGGCAACTTGGTGGTGCCCACCTACAGCACAAATCGTGGCGGAACACACAAATTTCTGGAAGATTATAAGGAGAATAGGCAGCATTGTCACTGAGCGTCTTTAGCTGATTACTGAACATTATTGTATATATTCTTTTGAGGCACGCTAATGTTTGTCGTTAATCAGACAATTTGTGTTTGTTCTCTTATAATTTATTCAATGCTTTTGAGTATAGTTTTTTTCTCATTCTTGTCTTTGTTTTGTCTAAGAGGCTGTTGTAGAAATATCATTGCTGATGTGAGAAGCCTTGACAATTGAAGTACACAACCTTTTACATGTTTTTAAGTTGATTGAATTAAAGTTTTGACACAAAAACTTGTTTCTTTTTATGTTCAACAAAGTCGTAAGAAAACACGTTTTTTAATAATTTTGGCTAATTTATAGACATTTGACATTAATTCATATTTCTAACAAAGATGTTAGCATAAAACAAACATTAAAGTAGTTTCGTTTAAAGGAAAAATTTAATAAATTAAAACTAAAAATATTCTCGTGTCTAAAAAAAGATATTTTTCGAATTCCCGTTCAATTCAGTTCATGCACAAAAACATCCAAGAAAGCCTTAATAAATGAACGCCCAGAGATTATCACTAGCTAAAAATGTCACAGTCACTGCTCGTAAAAGTTTATAGGTGTCAAACCAAAGTGCATACAGCATACCAGACAAGTGTGATGAAGCATGAAATTAATATTCCAAATGACTCCACACCAACATAGCCAACGACAGCATTAAACACAACACAATGGAGGAGGGTGGCCTAAACAAATTTAAATCATTCATACAATGTGACATGCAAAGCGCATTGTTTCAATGCATGCTTTCATCATCATCATAATATTTACTAGCCACACAATTGCAGCGCATTTGAATAAATGTATAAGAAATCCCCATTCCCCAATCCACACCCAAAACGGGCGGCGATCGCAGCACGCATCCAACTAGAGCAATCAGCGCGTTTTTCAACAAATAAATTCAATTTGATTGTAATTCAATTGGAAATGTGTCATGGAACCATGAGGCTCAGTTGTCGGAAGTATCGCAACAGCTCGAGTGTGTGCGGCGAAAATCCGCCATAGAAATGACTTAAAAAAATGCTTTTAGCGCTTTTAACGCTTTTAACCGATTGACGGATGAAAAGCACATGCGAAGCTTGTGTGTAATAAATTAGTTTGTAGCCATCATAATTGACATGGCGTTTGAAATTCATTCAATGAAAACGATTGATAGTTTACTACTTTACCACTTGTGGCACAACAAAAGAAGAGAAAATCCAACATGCATTCAAGGAAAATGAAGTGCAATTCCGCCAGACGCGCACGGCTGGTCAGATAAGTGCGTTCAACATAACTAGTTATATGCTGCAGTCACACTAAGTCAGGTTTTATTAGTATTATTAAAATCCAATGATTTGTCAACTGTATTGATTGTGCTTTTTTAACATAAATTACATGCATGTTGAAAACGGGAGAAAGGCGGCAACAGCCAGAAGTGTGCTGAACCATCAATTTGTGGGCATCCCAGATCAGACACGAAGACGATCACTGATCACCGCTACAAAGATCACGATACGGCCATATTTGAATAGGCAATATATTTAATTCAATTAAATACCGATAGATCGAATGAATTGCTCGGTGGCCACTTTTTTATGTTCATCCAGTGTGAGAAGGCGAATCACGATGCACTTCAAACAAATCCATTGTTCCGGAAGAAATGGGCTGATCAATTGCTAGTGGCGGCCAATTTCAAACATAAAATATGATAATGGCGGGCGGTGGAGAGATGATGAAGCGTTTGCAAATGTGCGTCGTCCGATGCGCATGCGGATGCTGAACACAGCTTAAGGTGGCTCACGATCCAGCTTACCGGGCTGGCTGCCTGACTGCTGTGCAGAAGAGTTGCGCGAGCATGCAAATTTACCATTGCGAATTATTAAACTCCTTCCTGAAAGCGTCACGAAAAGCTTGTTTTCAGTGGAATCCAATGATTTATGCTGAATGATCAAATTGAAACGGTTTTCGATTTGTACTTATTGATAAATTGTTTTACGGGATTTGGATTGTTGTTTTTTTATGGAAACTGATTGGACTCGCTTTTTATAGTTATTGGTTTTCGGTTCTTAGAGCAAGAAGCTTTAGCTTGAAGCTTTCTGTCGAGATTTATACATTTTTGCGCTATTTGTTTTAATGACGTTGAGAAGTCAAATTTTAAGTTGCTAAATTCTTGCGGAAATGACAAATCCACGACCCGAAGGACACGTTTTTAAGGTTACTGTTGAAAATTGGCATTTAGTCACTGAACAATTAAATGATCTTGTGTAAACAACACAAAAAACGTATTTAAACAGCATAAATCTGGCTAATAACCCAATCATTGCTATTAAAAGGCTTTCACGTCAGCCGTTAAATTATTAAACTCATCACAAATTCATTATTTAATACTTTGAAAAGTACACAAACTTAAATTACCATCCTCAAATAATTACAAAATGAGTCACTTAACACATGTATTTATTTTCTTTAAGATTCGCTGACGAAATCTTAAAAAATCGTATCATAAGTAATCATAATTGAGTGTCAAATTTTGGCAGAAATGATAGTTGTCTTGAGTTTGCTTAATATTTCTGCTGATAATTGTTTGTTTCAACTGGAATTTTAGAAGAGAGAGATGATATTGACCTTTTGGTAGTTTGAACTTGTTTCATCATTTTATGTAGCAAATTTGATCCCATCTCGTCGCATTCTTTGCATAAAAAAAAACATAAAGAATTGTTTGTTTTTGGTGAAATCATCACGCAAGTATATATAGGAGAAACCACTCCTTATCTCATCACTCAAGTCTCAAAAAAAAATTTTCGGGTAGAGCTTAACAGCGAACACGAGACTCAAATTTAATGAGCTTTTTGTATTTTGAAAACGTTTAATCAAGATTTCATCAGCAAACAAGCAGAAAAAAAAATATCTTAGAATGTGACCTTGAGGGTTTTAAGCATTTACAAGGAAATTTACCTTTTTCAAATAAATAAAACCGTTAAGCAATGATTAAAAATTATTTTTAACAAGGAAAAGTCAACACCAGTTAAACTTATAACGGTTTCAATCGTAAATAAACTTAAATGGCATTATTTATAGTTAAACAATCTAATGTTTTGTCTAATGTCTTGTTAGACCTTTTTACTCTTCAATACATTAAAACACGAAAAACACTTCCCCAAACTGACCCCACCTGAGATCTCCAGCTTATTAGTTAACTATAAACTTGTCTCATGAATCACTTATCGACATAATTCACCACCATCATTGAAGTCGATAATGATTATGATAATTCTCTGTCGTCGACTTATGCAAATATTTGCTGCAAGAGGCATTAGTTACGTGCGAGTGTGCTAGACAGATGAATTCCCAAGTATATAAGTACATATTGTTAGGTGTATCTTCAAACTATCTTTCTCAAGCCATGCCTCGATAATTACGGTGAGTGGCTTAGTTGAACACCGAAAACAACCGCGAAGAGAAATGAAAGACAAAGCAGGGCGTCTTAATGCATTGCGGCTACCGGTCATGTTATTCAAATTGCTAATAATATAATGATTGTGAAATACATTTGCAAACGACGTCTTTCAGCTAAGTGTATAAAATAATAGATAAAGATAGCGCAAATTCACATCACTACTGTAAGTGGCGATCGCGATTTGTCCATATAGTATCGAGTTGCTCCTTTCTGTGGCCGCCAAGACGCACGTCTTTCGCAATTCACTTCATTGAACATGTTCCGATCCAACTGATCAACTGATCGCCACTAAGTTGAGCCGGTACTTAATTTGATAATTCAAATGTGCAGCTAGTTGCTCCAAATTCAATGCAATTATATGTCAATAAATTATATTTAATTTGCTGGCCGGAATATGAAGGGAGCGTGGAATTTGGACTTACATGTGAACAGTAGACACACATGCGAATGACGTGGTGGAATATTAAATAGACGCACGTAATATTCAGTTGCAATTAACGAATTTTTGCAAAACATAAAGATTGAATGCGATAAAAAGGTGTTTCATTTAGTAAAACATGGCGTTATCGGAGTCATTAATTTTGCCTCAACTAAGTCGCACATGCGCCGTGTCGTTAAGTAACACAATTGTTGCCAGATTGGTGCATTAGATAGATGAAGAGAAACCCAGTTGACTGGTGCGGTGATTTGCATGGAGATGCTATGATGAAGCGACTTTAATGGAAGAAAGTTGTCGAGAATGATGTCTTTCAATGGTAATTGTTTTCGCAGCAAAACAACAATGTTGTTGGCGCTTTTATATTATCTGTCAAGAAAACGAACACTTCATAAAGAACATGCCAGTTCTCACGGATAAATACAGTAACAGCGGCTATGGTGTGAACATCTTAATGCATTTATCAGAAAAATGGAAAAGTGCAGTAAAAACAACTTTTTGCAACCACCTCAGACCTGATATTTTAGTGATATGGCAAAACCCAAGACTCTAGTACTTGAGATTTATGTGTTTAATGTTGATAGAATGTAAGGTGATTGGGAAATGATTATTTGATCTTTCAAAAATCTTTGATCGTTTTCGATTTCTTTATCGTTACTTGAGCTTAAAAAATCTTAGATCTCTAAACAGTTCAACAACCCTAATCTTTGATACAAATATAAAATAAACTTTTTTTTTTCTGAGCAAAAAACACATTTTCATCGATTTTTCTTGTTTTGTAACACAAATAAAAAAGTGTATCACTCATTTTCTTTTGCATAACTCAAGTATTTAAACAAATATGCAAACAGATCGATGTTTCAAAAGTTTCAACATTTTAAATGGCTAATCTATGTTCAACAATTGATTTTTGATCTTCACGACTCCGTTCTTGGAATGGACCCACCAAACATATTTTTTTGCATACACCGGAAAAGCTTAAAAATTTCGTAACTTTTAACTAACAAAAAAAACGAGACCAAAGAAACATGCCGCCAAATGCAAAGTCTCTCGGACAATAATCACTCAAAAAGTACACATGAGCAGCCGAGTACTAATAAGTATTATACGTATCTTAAAAATTCCCAGTTCCCACAAAATGCCTGTGTTTGGATGACTCTTGATTTTTCCGACAAATTTGTGTTGAAAAAAGTGAAAGTTGCAGCTCAGATGTTGTGTTTTTCTGATATTTTGTTGTAAACATAAACAATCTATACGAAAAAGCGAAAAAATATGCGTAATTTTCTTCGGTCGTTTGTAGAAATTGGTAAGACGGGAAAATGAATCAAGATACCAAAAGTCGACAATAGCCGAGGCGACCATATAAACTAATCTTGTGTGTGTCACAAGCGGACCGTATCAATATGGTCTGCAAGGAAAACCACTGTTTTGTCGGACGTACATAGATAAGAAGAACGAAAGACACGCGGAGACACGCAGATTAAGCGCTTCAGATTTTTCAACCAGTCCCATATGCACTTGCGATCGCGCCATTCGATCGACGAATGTGGATTGCCCGCAGAGATATCCAAACGGCTACAAGTGTCCAGCTCATTGCTTATGGCGAGAAGCTAGGACAGCCGGTCATCCACACACGGACCAGCCATGCGGATGGAGGGAAATTGAAATCAGAGCACGCCACGCCGTAATCCACAAATAATTTATCTGTTTTGCTTGTTTATGTCATCATTTTGGCGGATATTTTGGGAAGTTAAACAGTTGCGGCAAACGATTCTGTTTAGTTCTTCTCCACGAATTTGTTTACACCAAGACGTTAGCACATGGTTTAATGCATTTCCATCCTTTTGCCATGGATGTTTGACATTCAAGAGATCTTTGCAATCTGGTGCTGTAGTGACTGGTGGGACACCATAAGTAATAGTGCCCACATTCCGTCGACGGATGATGATTGAAATCAGCGTCTCTTAACACACAAATGTGCGCCTTTCTATTTGCCTTACTAAATTTTAGTTTTATGAAAAAGAAAATCATCTCAACCGGATCGCCGTTCGCCTGATTGAATAGCCACAGCACCCACCAAATATGGCTAATTACAATTAATTCAATTTATCGATTAGAAATTACTATATATCTTGAGGAGTACTGTTGAATTATAGGTTGGGTGCTGAGTGACATAGACTCGCATGTTAAAGGCCCGTATACAATGAATAAGAAATGAGAAATCGTTTCATCCGAATGGCAGACAGGCATATAGTCAATGCTGAAGAATTAAGACAGTTAAACCATCTGTTTTTGGTCATACCCATCTATCCATCCATCGGAACTTGGCCTGATGTTTTGTTTTCATGTCTCTTTACATTAAACTGAAGCGTATGGATGGAGAGAAATGTGAAAAATCATAGATGTTTCCCATCTTTGTATGGGGAATTACATTACTTGAGGCTTGAGATCTTCAAAACAACGCATTTTCCTATACACATGCGACCAGAGGAAAATCAATGGTTTCATCTATACACAACTCAAGATCATTGATCATTAAACATGTAGGCAACGATCGCTGATCTTGTGAGACATCGAAGCGAACTCATTTCTCAGCTTATCCTCTATTTATCATGAAAGGATGTAAATCCATTCTCGGCTCGCCACAAAATTGAAGCGGAAGTCACACCATTTCTTGTTGCAAATTCGAATCCAAACTCGCCGACCGGAAATCTAACTACATGTACAGTGAAGTGTGTCTTATTTGAAATGCAGATCTCTTTGGGCTTTTTTTAGATCTCTTGACACGTCGAATTAAGATATTTCGATGCCTTTTAATCTTACCAGCTTAAACTTAAACTTACTGCCCGTTGCTCACTTTTCCGCTTATGAGTGGAAATTCAACGTTGCCTCTAGCTCCATAAAAAATCCTTTTTATTGACAATTTTTTTTAACATTTTATTACAAACGATTTAGTTTGCTTTAATTCCCGCTGGGATTTATTGTGTTCTAGAGGATCCTAAGAAAATGAAACTAATTGCGTCTGGGCTCGCCATTCGACGCGCCTTGGACATGAAAAATCGCGCGTAGAGTGGCTGCCTGTCGTGAAAACGTCACTTTTTCACACTTTAATATGATACATGGCTTTTATTTAATGTTGTGTCGAGATTATGTATGAAAAAACTTCATGGTTCTGTTAATAAAACGAAGAAGTTGAGCCCGAACGAATATATCGCCTCAAGAAGTGATGTAGTTCAAACGACCATACATGAGCAGTCGTCCAATGAATTCCTAAGACGCTACATTCTATTTTGGAACATTAGAAGTGCCCTTCATGGACGAACTTGTGGGGTGCGTATGGCATGGCTGTAAAATATTTTCCAGCATTTCCCAGTTGCATCTCATATTTGTATATAAAGTCGTAAACTTTAATTGAAATACATATGTATTTCAACAAACTGTCTGCATTTGGTTCGGCCATATTGTGGCGTGGTTATTTTGATCTATTGTAAATATTTACCGCGTCGGATTATCTCATAGGAATGAGACTGGGGAAAATTGCGAAATAGTGGTTTGACGGAAAAGCGAGGAATTACGTGGAGAGGAAAATTTTTCAACGACTTGATCACATAAAAGTTTATGAAGATTTTCCACATAGACGCACGTTTCGTTTTTTTTTTATTCAGCTATTTTGATAAAGAAAACTCTGAAAATAGAGCAAAATAATTTATATGTTTATTTCTGGGAACTGGCTAGAAGAACAATGAAGAGCATTTGAATTTGTTTAAATTTTTTTTAATTACAAATTATTCCATTTTGCTTCTTTTTGACTTTTCATGACACCAACAGCGACCATTTGTAATTTATTATTCAGAAAATGAAAAGTTGAATGAAAAGTGTGACACGTCGGATTTTATTTTAAGTGGCAATAACCATTATAATTGTCAGGCAGTAATAAAAAACATTAAATGGCGAGGAGAGCAACACTAAAATTATTCTTCAAATTACCTGACCTTTGTTCTTGTCAAAATTTCTATTGATAAGTTCTTGGCCTTTAAACACGCCGTCTGATCTTAATAATCTTAATAACGTTTTTTTTTTAAGTTCTCAACTATTTCATCTAAATATGGTAACTTTGAAGATTAAAAAATGTGTCAAACCAGTCAAAATCAATGTAAAAATAGGTAGAAAAATGTGAAATTTGGGAATTTTTCTTTAAGATGTAGGAGTTTCTTAAAGAAAAATTCCCAATTTTTTTCTTTTCAATTGACTCAGTCTTGGTTTCAACGCACATTTTAACAGAAGCTCATACACAAATAAGAGCCAAACGCCAAAGCGTGTCAATGAGGCGCCAAATTGTCCTCCACTTGTTTGTCCAGTAAATTTCGCTTTATGAATGTCTCATTAGTACTCGCATCTTATTTCATATTACACAGTTCAGTTGGAGAAGATATGTTCAATTGAACTGTACTTAGAGGTAAACGTTAAACATTTTCCAAAATTGGATTTGCCTATTTGATCAAAAAATACTTGAGTACTGTCAACAATATAGTTTGGTCGTAATTCTTCGTCTTCATTTCAATAAATTATCATGTATTTCTGTGGTAATAGAAAACTTTTTACGCTCGTCATGTTGACTTTGGATGCTGAAGAAGATTGGGAAAATCATGTGTCCAAAGTTCTGAGACATACTCCCACTCAGTTTGCGGCACAATTGACAGGCATAATCATAATTACAATGTCATCATGCAGAGGTACATAAGTCTCTGTGAACGTATCAATTCGGTAATATTTAAACAAACCACATGACACGATGATTGAACACATGAAAATCCATCCTATATGACACCTATGAGTTTTCATATTCGTTTCCAGCAGCGATTTAGCTTAATTGCTGGATTTTCCCACGTGAAATGTCTAGACAAAACATTTAGCGTGTGGGTAAGCGAGTATATTGATTTTTTCAAATAAAAATTGTACAAATATGTGCTAGACATTGCCAATCAATCAGACGGTGCTTGTGTTTACTTGTAAGAATTCCAACGAATTTGAAAGATTTTATAATTAACAAATGAGAACTGAATTTCAATAGAATCATAATTATCCAATATTTCCAGTCTCATTTAACATGAACCAGCAACATGTGCTTCTGTTAAACAGAAATGGATTCTTTGTGGAACATCAATTCGTTCTAATCTAACAAGCTCATAATTAACTGAATTTTCTTAGTATTCTATTTATTAGTACTGAGTCGTTAACGAGAATGAATGAATGTACTTACATCTGGATGTTCTTTGACTGGCACATAAACCTTTTTGTTAAGCGTGACGGCTGGCCCCTCTGGTTCTGGTAGTTTTAGTGGTTCCTTGCGGACGCCATTTATTTGGAAGAGGGATGCGCGAACCTTTGCAATTTCTGGAAATAAAGAAGAAAACAATTAAATTGAAATATTGAAATAATTGAATCAACCGAGATAAATGATTTATGGCGGATACATTTACCATAAAATAAAATAGTTGAAAAACGCAGAAATGGAAAATTTTCAATTGTAAGAAAATATTTTTAATTATAGTTTATCTTAACAGCTCGACAATAACAAAACTTAAGTGTAATTACGTTTTTATCTATTGTAATCAATTATTTAATTAATTAGTAAATCAAAACCTCTATAATATTTCATAGAATAATAGGCACATAAATTTCACCTCAATGAATTTTTAATAGCGGCTTGTAAAACAACCATTTAAGAAGTGCCATTCAAGAAAAATAATATAGTTAAGAATATTTTAATTACTTCTCTTGAATAAAAGAAATGGTAAAGCTAAAATGCATTCCATAAAAAAAAAAAACGAACACGTGATCAATGATGAAAAACATCCTATATGCTCCCCTGCAGCATAATGTGACCTTTTATTTTAATAGCTTTCGTTAAAATTCAATAAAAATCTTCAAGAATGAATGAAGAAATTATTGACGCGCAGCGGAAGGCATAAAATAAGTTATTTCTGAGGGACCACTCCCCACGTCGGTATGTAATTATTATATTTTGGTCAAACTTAAGACGCTGCCAACCCATGTCCAGCCCAACAATCATGTCCTCGCGTAAGTAAAGTCATATGTGTATTGCTTAAGAAGAGAAACGCTTTGGCATTTTGTGATTTATTTGATAATGCGCGTGGAGACAACTCAATCTTCGAGTATAATTTTTTATGTATTTAAAAAAAAAATTTAATGATAAAAAACATATTACAGCGGTGGCTTTATATCAAACGTATATAAACAGAGCGGCGATGATCTTTCAAAAACGTCTTAATTTGGTAAACAGCCACAGCTAATTAATGGATATTTACTAAACGATTTACCTTTTTTTTCTGACGTTGCAATTAAATATAATGAGCAAACAAGTCCTAAATGCTGAAAGACATACGCGCCACAGAAATCGTTAAGATTTTGTCGTATTTAAGGCACAAGTCAAAAAAAAGTCTAAAATGCAAAAAGTTATGTAAAGATTGCAAATGCATTGACACGTAAATCAAACATAACACATTTAATTAAATTGACTGGGGCAATTTATGAAATCATAATTTAAGTTGTGTTCACTTGCTTAAAATCTACATTTGCATCTTATGCGATCATGTGCATATGTGGAAGGCGTTATTTCTGTGCGGCAAAATCGAAATACCATTTGACTAGTTATTATTGTTGCATTTAAATCAACCTAAATGACTGCAAGACATGTCTTGGGGTGGCAAAGGCGCGAAGAAAACATTGGAAAATTGGAATTTAGGGCCATTACAAGCGCTTAAAATATGATGGCATTAAATAAAATGGCCGCTAAAATTCTGCTGAAATGTTTACGCAGGCGCACAAATGTTTGATCGTAAATACGTAAATTTGAATAAAAATTAAAAACAAGTTTTAAGAACTCGTAAAACTACATGAAAGATGTGGAACTGCTTCGATTTTATAATTTACTAAATATTGAACAGACTAAATGTATTTTTATTGTTTATTATGACATTTAACAGAAAAATTGTAAATGCTGTTTATGAGATAATAACAACGGCTCGAAACTATGTGATAATGTTTGTTTAGCAACAAGTTTTACCGCATAAATAACTATCGATGTTAAGCCTGAGCCAATATAATGGACACTCAAAAACCCAACTGTCTACTTTAAATGGTTAATTTAAATTTATTTTAGCGATTAAATTTGAAAATGAACCGTTTCGATTTGACGTTGCCCAAATAGGGGCATTCAAACATTTGCTCTGCGTCCACTACAAGGCACGTCAGCAGGTTACTTGACGGCTGACGCTATTTTAAATTCGCGCGCGCGACCAAACAGTCAAATCCGCGTACAGGGTCGCGACAAATCACGTACGCAGCTACTGCATTTTAATTCGCGCCCGTTCAAAAGCCCGCCGGCCAACCCTTTTTTACACCGTTCCAGCGGCATTTAATGACATGGCGTCGCTGCCACACGTCTTGTCGTTCGTAACACTAATTTATTCCCGAAATGTCATTAAAAAGTCCAAAAATTCAAAATTGATTTAGATTTCCTTGTACACCATTTGGTGGCCTGTCGATTGTGCCTTATATTTTTATTGTTTATATTCCATTATGCGACCACGATGACTCATTAACGGCGATGTCGCAATAAACTGCCAATCCGCTACATTATTAACGCTACAAAAACACACAAATTTGGCACGACAAACGCGGCAGCGGTGACATGGCCGTCTTTAAAAAGCATAACATTTGTCCGGATCAAATCAATAAAGGGAACCAAGCAGAGCAAAAAGTACATGGAAAGAGGTTGGCGCTGCAAATCTACAGAAAATCGCACGCGGCGAAACTCGTTGATATTCAAAAAGAGTCACGAAGGCAATTAAGTTTTGCGCGTCCTGTCCATTGCGTCTTTGCGCTTTTGGCGCGAGTATCCCCAACTGGATATGGGGGATGATACCAGCTGTCCAATGCAGCCGGCAATGCATTTAAGACAAAATCAGGGATCGGCTTTCTGAAACGTAAGACACTCAGGAAACTGAATAATTAACGATATTTAATAAACAACGTTGAGCAAACATGTAATGACTGACTCTATCTAACTGAGAGCAGCGCAGTTTTCGTCTTAAGACGACTCGAGTGTTTGAGGTTGCAGTTCCATGAAGCAAGTCATAGGGCGGTACGTGAATTAATCGATTATTATTAGCCACAGTTTATTATTATTTAATAACCGTGAAATCTCGACGAAATTGCTGTCATGAATGGACGTCAAAAATTATTCGCTGGGTGTTCGTGTAATGAATACCGTTTTTGTCACGGTCCACAAAAAATATTTCGTGTTACGAAATTGCAACCGAATGAATGTTGTTAATTTTTTTAAATCGGAACATTGCGTGACTGAATTGTGCAAATATTTATGAAATTCAGGAAGACTAAACATAGTTAGTGAACTATAATTCTTTAAAGTGTGCGAGCATTTTATGCTGGTTTAGTTGTTTGGTTATGTGTAAAGCTTTTGAGAAACGGACATTTTTTATCTGAACCCTTCTTGAAGACATAGAAATCTATTTATGTTTTTTTTTGCAAAGATCTTACTTTGAATACCGTTATCTGTCAAACGACTCAACTGCCAACACTAAAGGAATACCATTCGATGCGAGTGTTCAATATGGAAAACAAATTGAAAGGATCGAGTGCAAATTGCGTTTAGTTTACCTAATTATAGGAAATTAGTGTTGACCGTTTGTAGATGGTCTTGGAGCTCAAAGGGTTAATTCTATTTAGGGTCATTTAATTGAACTAAATCTAACAAGGGATTTTTTTTTAAATTAATAGCATTTATCATTGTTTTTGAACTAATTTCAGGAGTCATATCAAAGAAATGTAGTTCAGCAACTGAATAGCTTTTCAACGAAAGTTTAACAATTATTAATACAAAATTTGACCGTAAAATGAAAAGCTTTTAAGCACAACAACTAAAAATCTCTTCGTGCAATGAAATAAACATGTCTGAAAGGCTATTTTGACCGCAAACATACGTCAAAACAGCAGGTTCGCGTCTTGGCAGGCTGAGCAGTGAGCAGCCTACACCAAGCACCGTTACACAAGTCAAAGGAATATACGAAGAGGATGAAGCAAACAAAAAAAAAATGCATGCTGCAAGAAAATAAATAAGAAATTGCAGAACAACGCATGTATAATGTAATCGGCGATCATTGTAGACGCGCGTTGCATTCGGCGGACTTGATGTGAAGCAGTCGAACGTCGCGTCGCATGCAATAATATGTTGTCGGTCGGCTATGTCTTTACATAAATTCGTTTAGTGCGATCGGTGTGTGTCCGCCGCCGCTATAAATGACGAATGTGCATATGTGCATCTTGGGCTGTGATGTAAATGGAATTCCTATGTTTTTGTTACCGACCAGCATAATGTAACACAAGCTAATTGTAAAGTAATGTTTCAAAACGCGTGTCCGTGAGTATATGCGTACATATACATAATTAACGGCCATTAATTATCAGTCGAAATCACGTATTTGATCGTGTACTTTTGCTCACAGCATTAAGATCACTCGCAAGTCCACATTTCTGCTATACAAGGGACCTGTATCCGTTCATTTGCAGCATTTACATCGACAGCAAGTTGTTTTCCAAGACATAAGGCATACAACTTCTACTTAGCTGCCGGAATAGCCGCATTGTAAGAATGTGTTCCTTAGGCAATTGACACATTGATGTATTTTTCTACGCATCTCATACACGTCAATTGTCTGCCGACTTTCAGACGACAGGGCAACCAGTAAATAGCTTTCATGTGCGCATTTGTAAGAAAACATTTGCTTATTGACGGAAAAAGACTTGATTTGTCGCCAAAACTGGTGGAACTGAGTGCTATTATACTATTTCAGTTTCTGTGGATGCACTGCTGCGCATCAATACAGGTCTCCCCAGACGCCAGAACTCCCCATACGATGCGACAAAAGAATTTAGTGAAAGTCTCACTTTTTAGTTAATTTCACAACTTTTTGTTGTCGCTATGGGGTTAAACATATTACATATAACAATAATCCACGCTCAATTTAAAGCAACGCGGCGTGGCGCTTCCAAACATGGACAGACTAATAGCAGACGTCTACACAAAAGCGCCCAAGACCCAAGAAAATCAATTATTGCGCCAAACTCCAGTTTCTAATTCACCGCTCCGTGGTTTCATTTGTGTTTTGGTCGGAAGTACAAAACTGAGATTTCTTAATCGACAAGCTAATAAAGTATATAGCATAAGTTTGATTATACCCCTGTGGCTTAATTTGTCTGTTTGACAATTTGTGGCGCGCGCGCGCTTGCTTGATCACTGCCGATCACTTGAAGATGGCGCACATAAAACTTAATGCATAGAAAGACTCTGCTTTGTTTATTCAAATAGATGATTGCCAGTCGATTGTTGTTGTCTCAGAAGTGAATTGAACCACAACAATGTAATGCAGATCGTCATACCAAAACAGTATTAGAGATCACAATCGCGGATCACGACCGTGTGCCGTATGCAACGATATATTGGCGTCACCGTTGGAATGAGATCTCGTTGGTCGTTGGCAATATCGTTAGAAGTGAAATGCGCGAATTACGGGGTAAAAATGCGCGATCGCAGAATATTGCGTCCGTTTTGAAGGCGCACCACAATTTCGCCGTCTTGTTTGCGTGCAAGAACGGGCGACGAGACAATTTAAGATTGGGCGACGAATGTTATAGCGGCAGATTTGCATTTTATTAACTATTATTTTAGTCTATATACGTGTACAATTGAAAGATAATAGAGGGAATTGCCATTGCAATAAAACCGCGAGTCGTGATCTCGTTTTAAAAAGAAATTCTGTATAGGTCAACCGCGGCTTTCGTCGTTACGCCAGCGCCGCTACATCGCCGATTTTTACTAGTTTTTTGGGCAAGAAAATGTACAATGGGAGATGGCGTTTTGGGTGAGTTTTATAAGTCAGTTGTACTCTGTGATTGATGACGATAAAAATATCATTATGGTCAGTAAAACGTCAATTCAATATGTTTTCAAATTGATTCACGATGCTCGTAAAAAGCATCTCGCAGCTGCGCTAGAAGCTGAATGCGATCACTGATCAGTTATAATTTATGGTTTCTTGGTGTGGTATATGGAGGCAGCAGCGTCCTAAAATAACTTGAATTAGCATTGCATCACTGTGATCATTTGGGAATCGAAAACATGAGAAAAGTTCATTTTAAAAAATCTATATAAAACGAGCTTTTGCTGAGTTGCTGAATTGCTGACTTAAATGTTAGATATTATTCAACCGTACAAAGCGGAATGAAAATATTGCTTTTCTGATCATTTAATATAAGAAAAGCTTTAGTGATCATTGAATTTTTGGCATGGTAAAAACACTTTCTCGCCATATTTGACAAGACGCGATGTCGCCTTTTTATTAACAATGTCTTCTCTTAAATCATTAAAACACCCAAAGATTCAGCTAACAACGAGCAAAACAGCGTGACCATCTTTAGTAATCTTTAGCAGTTGTTGATCATTCTTAATTTATGATATTATTACAAATTAAGAAACACATCCAATCACAGCTTTATAATTAATGTCCACACAGATGGACGCTGCCCACCCACAGAGCATATTTGTTGCAGTTATATACAAAAAAAAATCATGCTGTAACTGCCTTAAATGCAGCATCATTTGTTGCTACATGGTGCGCTTTTCAGAAGGAAATTGTTTTCGTAAATCCAATCTAAATATAACTGAACAGAAACCGAGAGAAAAATGTGAAGAAAAAAATGGACTCAAGAAACAAACCAAAAAAAAAAACAAATTTAATGCAATATTGGACAAGCGCCAACAAGCAGGAGAAAACTACACTCAAGATTTCCCTGAATTAATCGCCTTTTGCATATTTCGCATTTCGAAAACGCACATTATGCTTACTATGTAGATTTTATATGCTAACAAACACTGCCAAAAGATCAAACAACGGTCGTTATGCATTTCGCATTTGCAGCGTCCTACAATTAATATAGTTGCGCGACTCTACGATCATTTTCAGTGGAAAAAAGTCTCACCGTTACACGTATGAGGGAAAATTGTACATACTCATTTCAAATTTAATTGTCTCGTTTACTTATTAGAACCACGTACGAGTGATGTAAATACCCAAAGACGACCTGTGGCGACACGACTCCCTCGCCGTCTGACCATTTTTGGACATCACTGTGGATGAGGCGGCTGTGGCTACCTGAGCGAACATGTGTGATCCTCAAAATTCGTGATTGTGCATATGTCAATGACTCATCATTGTCGCCGCAATAGCCGCGATTACGCACCAGCTTTGGATGCGGCCGTCTGTTCTATGACGATCAACGCCATCGTAAAAAGCTCTCGATCACTCGCGATCGCTTGTATGCGGTTAAATCGCACCATAAAAAACGATCTACGCACCATTTTTGTCCAACACATTTTTTCACCATGAAATTAATTAATTCAATTTGTTTGTGATTTTTTCGAAATGCCATAGTTATTTGTTTAAAGAGAAAATGAGTTTTGTGATCTAGTTTGTTTTATCGTGAGCCATCTAAGCGTGTAAGTGAATTTCTCTGCCATATATTTCACAACCAACACATTTGTCATTGGCGTTGTGTCAACAAAGCTCATTTGATCAAATTTAAAAGCTTTTTTTTATTGATTTTAATTACATCCACTACTCAATCGATGAGTGGTAATTAAACTTTATAACCATAAAGTTGAGTGAAACCTTGTGACAAGATCATTTCGACACCCAAAAATCAGGAACCGCCTGTTGACAAATATATGAGTTCTGAATACCTTTAATCGCTTCCATTTTTCATGGAAGCTTTACCAAAAAGTTCACATTTAACATATGAAACTTAATACTTAATGGATTCCAATATCCATCGATCGTACGTAAATGCATTGAAATTCCAAGTCGTCTCATTTCTTTATCAACATTCAGCAAACTTGCTTATAGTGTTTTTGAAAATATCATCAGCCGCTCGGTTTAAGGTCGCAATGATCGTATTTTAAACAAATTGTTAGTCATTTGGCAGAAACATAACGAAAACTTGATTATGAACACGTTGAAGAACGTGATTGTAATTAATGTTCCATAAATCAGGCTTTTTACACCTCAACTGGGCGTGAGATAAGATTTTTCTACAAAGAACTTTTGTTATGATTGAAATGGATAGATCAGGCCAATAAAACTATTGACTGTTAAGTGCCAATAAAATCTTAACAATCGTTGGAATTTTTTTAATGGGAGCAGCAATTATACTTAAACAGTTAGTAACGACAATTATAATAAACATAAATAATTTGATATGCAAGACGTTTCGCGAAGAAATCTTGTTTAATTATTCAACAGACGTTGCTTTTATGAAGACAATTTTAATTATTATGTGAAACTTATTTGTCGTATCTTTATTATTATAATAAAAATTCATAAATATATAAAATGTTTTTGGTAATTCAATAGCACACAGAAATTAAAATATAACATTAATTGAACTAAAATTTAAAACATAAACGATAATATTGACCTCAAAGCTTAATGACTCAAGATTAAGATGTAAAAATTGCATTGTCAATAATTCAAAAGCCGATTATCATTTGTAAAATGAGATTTTCAAGATATCTAAAGACGATAAAAAAGTATTGGACTTAAGATGCATTCAACCAAAAAAAAGATCAAACAAAAAATAAAACAACAATATTTGATTCTCAAGAAAGTACAAACAATGTTTCCAGACAATTCGTGTAGGTTTGCAACTTAAAACGTATCAGTGACACTGCAAGAGATTTACTTTTCTTGACAAACCCAGTTTTTGCACAATTTCAATATATTTTATTTAAATTTGGATTGTATCGATCGACGCGATCATGCACAAAGGCGCCACATTTATTAATAACACATCGACAGCGCTGCAATATTCCGCCGATTGAAGGAATAGCTGGCACAAAAAACCGAAGAAAACCAAACTGAATGAAATGAATTCGTGGATACCCTCTTAACATGTGAAGGCTCATGCCTACATGCCGCCAATACGCGCGTTTTTCATGTGGTGTACTAATCAATGCGGTGTTGGGTTCTTACACGCACTCGCAAGTCGTAGCTGCGTGCTAGTTATACATTAAAGATGTTGCGATGAAGATGCGCCATTGCAAAAGTTATTGCAGTTTCAGAAAACGCATATATTTATCGGAATCGGTCGGAAAATCAAACAAAACATATATGAAATGTGAGCTGATCATCGGTGAAATAAATTTAAAATGTTTCCGTCGATAATGCATTTCATCGCATCTTCATTGCAGCGCAATGCAATTGCAGTGTGTGCAACAGCTAAAGAGAGCAGCAGTCTTGAATGCCAAGGGATATTTGCACGGACACGTACTTTGATCTTTTTGGTGTTCAAATTGAATATTTGGCTGTTTATATTGTTTGTAATTTATGGCCGACAAAATTATATGGCGAGAATGATTTTGTTGTGAATTTTTTTTATTTTTTTTTTTTTTTTTTGGTATGGAAACTCGAGACTCCATGGTGAGAAACGAGAGTTTCATGTCAGTGAAAAAAATTAGAGGTACTGACTTTGTGTGTTGGTATAAAAAATATGTTTTTTTTGTTCCTTTTTAACGGTGTATTTTTTCGCGTGCTTTAAATCATACTGTCGGTAATCAATTTTGTTTATCAAAATAAAGCAATTTTAAAGGTAAATTTAACCGTAAATTGTACAGGTAAAGTGTTCAATCAAACGAAATAATATCTGTTAATGGAATTTATTACAGAACTTTTTTTTGTAGGCGGATAAACATAACCCCAAAAAAAAAATTGCCAAAAATAGATTAAAATAACCGTTATATAAATTTTGTTGACAAACCCATTTCATGTTTTACTTAAATTTCAAGTGAAAGCACATGAATAATAATCATTTAGTAAACATGAATTCAATTAACTTCAATCTCGTTTAACTACATTGTGCTCGCGAAAAATACAAAAAATGGAAAGGCGCGATAAAAATACCGGCCTGTCAAAAAAAGTAATAAAGTTTATAATAATTGACATGAAAATAGTTTATTTCACTTAATAATCGGCGCCATTTACCTAACCAACAAAATAAACGAAAAAAAAAACGCAGTTAAAAGCTTTCATGGTGTAATCACTTAGAAACCTTTCCAACCCGTTTCGTAGACGTATGATGAAGCG
>JANSTS010008560.1:37684-47895 GCA_026546915.1 Sylvicola fuscatus | reverse complement strand
ACTTTTGAAAGGATAATCCAGAAGTTTTCCGTCAAAAGCTTGTTACACTTGTCACATAATAAAAGCTTAAGTGGATCATAATTCCATTCTATATTTTAATGGCCGTAATTATTCTGTAGCGTAATTTAATAATCCGAATTAAACAGATAAAACGTTCCAAAGCATGACATTGCTCATTTAATATACACTTGTGAAGTTGTTTAAAAACTTTAGCCATATACCAGGTAGACAAAGACTAACTGAAAGGTACAATTGGTCTCAACAGCCCAGAAATTTCCATACAATTTGACTTGCATTTAATAACGTGGAGAAAACCAAAAACTTTTGGAGCTTTCACCCTTCTCATTGGCTCTCAGCTTGCTGATTTTAAGTAAAACACATTTTTCCTCTAATAATATCAAAAGACGTTTTTTTGTTAGGAACCCTTGCTTTAGCCCAAATAACCCTTATCGAGTTACCCAATTTGTAAAGCAACGCAAGATCACTAAATATTTTACACAGAAACAATTTTCAGAAATTCGAGACAAATTAAACGAAATTTATAAAAACTCCTCAGAAAAGGATGAAAAAATGTCTGTTGCTGTACACAAAAAAGTGGCAGCAGCTAAGACAACCCATAAAGAACAAATGGCTCCACAACAAACTTTTCCATATTTTATGGGAGTTGAAGCGCAGCCACACAGACACAAGTTTACTTGCCGAAACTTTTACGACGACGACGAGTCGTTTCTTAGCACAAACGCCAATTGTTGCCTAGCATCTTATGTATTGACGTTGGCTAAGAAAAAAGCGGTCAGCAATAAAACTCTACGTTCATTGTAATCATATTGAAAGAATTAATTAAAATAAACATCGGCTGAAGCCACACTCGCGCTTTGTTTGAGTGGGTGGCGTTCGGCCGCGGCGCGCGGGTCGCGGGTGGCGTCAAAAATGAATAGCTAATAATGTCTGTTAGCGCCCATAAGGAATCAAATAAAAATCATGAGTTTTCCTGCTCCGTTTATATGCTCAATCGGTTTAAGTGCTGTCTGAATTTGGGATCACTGCCGTCTCCGATTCGAAGCGATTTTTCTTCATTAAGTGGTTCAGCATTGATTGGAAATAATGTGTTGTGGCGGGCTTCTCATTGGGCCAGCAACTACACCGGCAATCGGCAATAGGAATATTATTTTATTGATTATTTGTGTTATTTCGGGCTGGGCGAAAGAGCAATTTTCTATGCGATTTATTTTCATTTCCAAAACATATGTATTGAACATATACTCGTATAGCATCGGCCGGATTTTGTGGGGTTCTTTGTATTCCAAAGTGTAAAACAATGGAGCAATAGCCGCTCGTTTAATTATGGAGTGATTGTTAGGCGCATTTGAATTCAGAAGCATTTATGCTAGTTGGGAACACGTGTTATGTTGCATAATTATAATAATAGTCGGCGTTCAACATTAATTGACGCCGTTTGAGTGGAATGATGAGCATGAATGGTGCACAGCATCCATTATGCAAATCATATTATTCACAAAAGTTATGTATATTTATGCTTCATTAAATTATGTGTGCATTCATTTTGAGCTTGGTAAATTATTGGCATGACGAATCGTTTAAACATGTATTATTTGCACGTAAACATATGATTCTGTTATGAAATTACAGAACATTGAAAAATATTATACATAAATCCATGTGGATAATTGTAATTGGTCGAAATTTAAACAAATATTTCAAAATTAAATGTGTTTCGAGCATGAATTTATATTTGGCGAAATACCTTCACTGAACCTGTAATTATTAGTTACCCATGAACCCTGAATGTCGCCGAAAAATTACAATAAAGCCCCGAGAGCATTTATAATTCATTTCGTGCAAATTTGTAAGCTGTCCTTTAAAAAACGCCCGGAGAAAGGCAAATAAAGGACTGCGCGCGTTTACTTGTAAAACACATTTCATCTAGACTCTTAACACATGAGTGAAGTCTAGACATTTTTAGGAGACTCTCGGGATATTGAAGCGGGCTTCTGCATCGTTAATTTCTTAATTTGTTGTCCTTAATTATGGAAATTTCGTAATAGCTCACTTTTAGGCCTAATCACTTACATTTATCAGGAATTTATCAGATGGATTCTTTAAATATAAATGATTGCAAATTATTTTTTAAATTACATAATTTTTCTTAGGCAGAAAAGCTCATAAATCGAATCAAACTATTGGACACATTTTTGTTGGCAAATTCATCAATGTCAACGTTGAATTGAGCCAGCGGCTCTTCAAATAGATCATTTTCATCAATTAGTTTAATATTTTTAGGCCCCAAAAAACGGATACCATCTTGAGCCAATTATCTTTATTCACATCCCCTAAAAATATATACCACCCGAGGGTTTCCATATATACACGAGCCACGACTGATCCCAATAAATTCCATTTATTGTCTATCCTTCTTTCTATTTTTAAAGTTACGTAACGCATGGAAATACGACGCGATTCGGGTGACTCGGCAAATCAAAAGGACTCAGCATGTCAGATCTGCCGGCCCACACAGAGCGAGTTGGATAATTAATTTCCAATTAGAGTCGATTTGTGAATTGATTGCAATAACTAATGCAGATTTGCGAAAAGTTGAGGCGAAATCAGCGAGTTCAAGTAATTGCATTAAAATTTCACACCGCGTCAAGTGCAACTGCAAACTCGCTCAATGCACGTAATGTGAAATCTTTCCGCAGATACAAGCTCATGTCATTCATACTTAAAACTCTTGTGGTAATCCACGTCCTTAGCAAAATTGAATATTATCCGCACGAAGTCGCGTTTAGCCTGCCAAGTGCCGATGACGAGGACGTGTTTTTTTCTGCGCCTTGCTTCTCCTGCAGGGCAGAACTCTGGCAATATATCATTTTGTCAGATAGCGATTTTTTATGAATTTTATGCTTTAAATAGGTCAACTTGGTACTAATGATGGGCTTGTCTAAATTATTGGATTTTCTACTGATTTGGGGACTGAACGATATTATGAATATTACATTTTCAGTGCCATTTTTCAATGAATTCGCTGCTCCGTGTGGCGATAACTCAATTTCTGTCAAATTTTAAAATAGACTTTGTTTTTGTGTCTTCTCGATTAGCGTCTTACAACGTTTAAAGATTGATGTTTTTCAGATTTAATGGAATACACGTGGGACAATCTAATTCATAATGGAACGATTCGTAAAGAAAGTCACAGTATTTGTTACAAAATTATACTTTAAAGGAAAAGATTTGTGATTCCATTAGTAAATTTAGCTTTTAGATAAATTGAGTAGCTTTATGTGGCTTATTTAAACAAAGCATTCATTGACTGTTTACGAAAGCTATGAAAAAGACAATGTAACGATTGGTTCAAAGAACTGAACATTTTCAGTGCAAATAAAAAATGTTTATTTAAACTCTTATTGTTCCATGTCGGCAAGGAAGACAGAACAATTTTGTTTGGCCAATATTACCAGTGGCTGCTGCCTTAATTTCAGTTTGAGCTTAAAGGGTGGGTAAATTTTTTGATTAAAAACCTAAAGCCCGCTTAACAAACACATTCCTGAAAAATGTTAATTATATTCATCCCAAAACGACTAGTGCGGAGCCGCTTCCATTCTGAAAACATCACGCAACAATGCGGCCGCAAAATACACCCGATTCCTTTGAAATTTATTTGAGTGTTTTTCCCCTCGAATTGACCAAATACCAAATGTAATTTGCATTTGCAGAGAAGCAAAAAAAAAAGCTCCGAACAAATCTACAAATCTCGTTTACGCAGATGGACGGTGGCGAACCAGGGCGAATCCCTTAGAAAGTCAATTAAAATTCCATTTTTATTTTTTTAAAGTCACGGAAAATTATTTTATTAAATATTTTTGTTAAATTCATTGCTCCGAATTCAAGTGAGTAATTTTAACTCCAAGTTTCACAAACTGCAAAAAGTTTCATTCGCAGCCAAGTTTAATACTAAATTACTTCAGCTTTGAGAAATTACCATTTTCTCTGAAATTACAACAGACAGAACGAGTATATTGCGAATTTAATCAACTCAGTGAATTTATTTGCGTGCAGAGTTTTCCTTCTTGAGAACTCACATGTTCTTAATATTTTGTGAGGAATAAATCAAGTCTCTAACTTCTTTAGCAATGTTTTTGCAAAAATTCCAGTGTTGCATGTCGGAAAAATATAGTTTTCCAACAGCAGCTTAATATTTCAAAAAAAAAACAAAATTTAAGTAAAAATACTTACCAAATGTTCGCGCCAGGTAATTCTTAAATATTTTTATAAATAAGCTAAACTAAAAAAAAAATGCATAAGCACCAAACTTTGTTAGGAAAACGCTTCACGATATCGATATATAATTACTTTAAGACGACGAATTGGGTGCCAAAAATAGAATTGTTAAGGAAAGCATAAAGCTCATAAATTTTGGACTACCTGCCAGGCACAAGTAGTCAACCATTTGTGTGATGTACAAGTCGCATCGTTCAAAAATATGGTCGATTTGATATAGGCACATGTATGTAAGATGTTCCCTCACATAAATGCGACGAGCTTATTACATAAGTCGTATCGATCTCTACCAATTTTATGCAGTCACTCGAGACGATATACTGGCAGCTATTTCTTATATATAAGCGCACCTCGCTCGTACAATCAGAACAGCAATCATGACGTTGCGAGCGATTCTTTTGAAGCATTTCCCGAATTCCATCAGTATTATTAGTTTCAGCATCTGAGAGCTTAACACGAACGAATATCTTGCCGTTGAGTTAAAGTCATAAATACGAGCAGACGAAAATAGCTCTAAAGTCCTGGCATTACGAAATGAAGCTTTTCATCGTGTAATGGCTCTTAAACGTGCTAATTTCAAAATGCAATAAATAATTGTCGGGGCGATGCTGTAAACATAATTATCGCGGCAACGTTGGGCTTAACGCTAAATTTTCTTCACGAAAATTGAAATTCACACAATAATTTGTCGGCTGGCCGCCCGGGCCGCCCGAGCCCCTTTGTTTGTTTGGCACAAACGCACTCTTTGGCGCGTTTGTTTGTGTAGCTATCATTTTATTTGCAAACAGCGTTTATTAATGCTCCTTTTCATTTTGTGTTTGTATGTTTGCCGTGCTGAAATGCTGGCCTTCCGTGTCAACATTGGCAATTTACTCTTTACACTTCCTATATGTGGATACCTTATACCAAAGCTTTAGTTTCTTTTTTTTTTAATTTCATGCTGATGGCATATTTTCTTTCTTGGCTTTTTTCTCTCGCGCTTGTCATATTATAAAAGTTTGGTGACAAAATATGGCGAGTGACATCAAATTATGAAGCAAAAGATATTTTGACGTAAGGGTAGTTTATCGATTTAACGTTATCTGTCGATATTTTTTTTAATTTCCATAAATTTAAGGGCATTTTCAATTTTCTGCTTGAAAAAGCTTTGAACATTTTTTAATCGCTTTACCCAATACGAAAATTAGTTAATTTATCTATTCTTAGTGGGTTTTTTGTGTTAATGAAAAAAAAAGCTCAGTGAAACTGCACCCCAAAGTATTTTTATGGCAATTTATTTTGGGATTCCTATCTATTGGCGATACTTTATTGAGTCGTCTGGTTTCCCATTGGCCCTGAAGGCATCGCTTCCTTAATTTCCTATACCAGATGATATCATGTTGATGATAAGCCCAAATGTCTTAATTGTACAAGTGGCTTCGTTTTCGAAAGATGTAATAAATTTGACAAATCTCGTCGGATTATCTTGTTGTCATTTTGTGTTTGATATTCGAAATGTGGTCGGCAACATGTGAAAATCTTGGATGCCAATATGTAAGCCTTTGGCATGTCCGATTGACTGACAACCAAGACGAACTAAAGTAAGATGGATTTAATGTTTCCATGTTTTTCCCAAAATTTTGAAACTCTAAATTGAAAGAGCTTTTTTTCTATTGTTAAAAAGTGTGAATTTACAGGAAAAGTCGTATAATTATCAGGAGAGTTGTCCAACATCCGCTGAATCCAGTGGAAACTTTTCGCTTCTTTGTTCTCTACATTTGGAAAGCATATCTCGTTGAAGTGCAAAACAAACTAATTTCGTCTATGTTAAAACATTTACAAAGCTATCGTTGTTCATCATGATTCCGACTGAATCCTTTAGGCGATCTACACAGGTTATTTCGTTTAAAAGCTTCTAAATTTCGCAGAGAACTTGTACGTTATTGCACCTGCACAAAAACGTCAACAAAATTTCATTAAAACAAGCTGGCATGGCATGTCGAGCGCCCAACATTTTAGAATTCCGTTTGCAAAATTGTGTTCTCCAAATCATGTTCCGTAACAAAAAGCGTTTATATAACGACTGAGCTGCCAGAATACTGACAAATTAATTAGCATCCCTTACAGATAGTTTATGATCCGAAAATGCTTAATTAATTATGCACTTCTTTTAATTTCCCTAATGAACTCTGGATGTTCGGCAAAACGGAAACGCGTCTCGACAGTAAGACGCTAGGATATTATAAAGTAGATTAACTTTGTAACGTGAAGCTTTCAAGTCTGCAGTCTTGCGGCTTGCAAACCGCATAAAGCAATTAGGCCACGCTTTTATTGCTCATATGTAAGTTTGTAGAAATTCTGTTTTACGAGGAGAAGAGCTTCAGCCTTAGCACGCTATGAGCGCCTGTAATGTGAGCTAAGCAGGTGCTAATGGTAAAAGTTACCCATTGTTGTCGTAGAGGTATTCACTACCCTTTTCCGGTTCCATAAATCGTCATTAAGTGCGGCAACTTAAGTTTTCCAGGTAAAGAATATGGTTAAAAGGATTCTTTGACACGAATTTATAAATAGCTAACAAAAGGGAAGCATTAAAGAAGAACTTTTCCTGAACTTCGTACAATTTGAAAAGCGAATCAAAATCGATTTATTCAAGGTCAACTACTCCCCAATGAAATAAATGATTAAAAATAATGAAAGCTCATTTATCTGCTTTTCACAATCTAAAAGTTTAATTAAATGTTATCATCCGTGTTACTGTGATAACTGTGCTATTGTAAGTGATAAGTATTGCAAACATTGAAGGCAAAGCTTTCCTGTCATAATTGCGAAAACAGTCGACGCTCTCCTTATATTCATCAATCATTCATTATTCATACTCTCAACTCCTGCAAAGGATGCAAAGGACGCCAGCACTCGCCCATTCACAACAACTCATCAATTAGTATATAACAAGCAAGTGCCTTCATTCAGTTGAGTTGCGTTTGAAGTGCATTCGTACTCTTATGCATACTTATAGCCGCCTTATAGTCAAACGAACTGCAGTTTTGTCTGCCAAAAGCACCAGACCGACCGGAGCTTCGCTTGCATTGGCGCCAGCTCACAAATGCATACACTTCTACATTATATATGCGCTTTGTCAGAATTTGGCGACAATTGAAGAGAGCTGTACGAATGCAACAGGAAGATCCCTTATGAATTGAATTACACAAACTGCCAGGACGAAATTATCCGACTGGGATGCATTTGGTGTTGCGTGCCATCGATATGCTCGTACTATTCGCTGCGAAAGCTCTCACACTTTAATCCCACGGTTTATGTCTTGTCGCTACATTGTAAATGGTGATGGAGGCGAAGGTAATTTGATATCCGTTCTTCGCCACAAAGCAACTGCAATTCAGTAGGAGTTTTATGTGTTGCCATGGACTCTTTTATGGCAGATAATCACTGTAAAACAACATAAAAGCGTATTTTTATTCGTTTATTTATAGTGCTCGTGCCCTGCACGATGTTTAGTATTCTTCCAGGATTTTGTTTCAATGTTGACAAATATGAATTTGTTGATTGACCTTGATGGAAAATAAAGTTTTGGAACATTGATATTTCATCATTGCGATACTTAATTGTTTGTCATGGAAGAATTTATCAACAACAAAAAATCTGGCTGAGCCCCAAAACGATAAAAATAACTGATTGTAAAGAATAATAAATAAAATACGTTTGAGGGTCACATTACAATGCGAATTTAAATGTATACGAGAAATTTCTATTGAAAAAGCGCCAGCAGCTTTATAAAATAAAAAAAACTTATATATAGAGCCATTGAGTGGACTTGCTCAATTTGATGAAAAAAGTTTTGATCCTTTCCCATCTTTCTCTGGAGTATATTTAATATGTAGAATGTCTGAATATTACGTGTATGTAAAGGGGGTGGTTTTCTTTGAAGAGTTTTCAAATATGAAATGTTCGACTTTTTTAATTTGAAAATACATTTAAAACTGTTTACTGCAAATGTAATGGGCGAAAAAACTCTTCAGCGCAATTTAATGAGTGGATTGTGAATGTTTTACAGAGAAATTTATTACGCAAATTATTCATTTTGTTGTGTAGTTTTTCATGAATGCATTCATGCAGTAAATCCAGGATACCTACTGTACAATTGGATTAAATAATCTGCGGAAAACAATGCAAAACAAACGCCAAGATTTATGCAATCCGCTCCCAGACTGTGATATTTAAATCACTCTTGTTTGTTTTGTTTATTAAATTGAGTTTCATAACTTTGTCTGGTCGTAATGACTCATAAACATACCTAAGAACTTTACCAACTGCATAATTTATTAGTCAGTTGAACTGAATTATTGATCAATTCTATATTATTGTACGCTCAACTATTTCATCTATTGGCTAACCATTTCTATTTAATATGAATTACAAATTGTCTGGACGGAAGCAGAAAAGCCATTTCGAAGCTGTGCATTTCAATAATTTTGCAGCGCTCCATTGTTCGGGATGATACTGTGAACTGTCCGAACAGACACTGGATGTCGATTGTACGTCCCGATAGACAATTAATGAGTATCGCAGATGGGGAAACGTTGGTGTCATCATCTAGTCGACAAATTGGACACACCACTCGCCATATCCAGAGCTCAACGCGTCGTTGATTGCCATATGGGAGACTGTGTATGCTCCACGTGTGTGTATTTGAAATAATAATTAAGTCATAAGTGCTCCATTGTTTTGCACCTCATATAAGGGCTGTCAAATGGGCCGACACCAAATGAGGCAGAGTGCAAAGACTCTGTACGTTTCCTCATTGTTCACGTATATGCACGAAGATTCGCACGGCGACGAAACGGAAGCCACTTCATAAACTGCTGTGTTAATATTCTGCAAGAAGCTGTTGTGCACGTTTCTTTCGCAATCTCCTTACATTATCAGAACATTGTCGCCTAATGCACCTATCAAAAAGACGTAGGCGCAGTTGCCGCAATTTATTAATATCCATCGACAACAAAATCCGTGTAGGCCATATAACATTTTATGTTTGACGGGCTTTTTTTGGTTTTCGTGAGCTTTTATTTTTATAAAATTTTATTTCTAAATTCTAGTGTAATTTATGGGCTCCGCCAAAAACACGCCGTTAATACTTTACGATTATGAAAATACCGAGCGTTTATCGCGCCTCCGTTAAAACATAAGTAATTTGTTTACATTTTCTCCATTTTCGAGTGTATTATGTATTTTAAAAGCATGCCCGTATAACTATGTACTTGGGCTTTTATTGGAGTGTGAGACGCGTTTGGAAGTTGCTCGTTAACTGAGTGTGCTTTTTGGATGAAACTTTAATTACCGAGAGAGGTTTATTTTTGGTTGATATGAGTTTCTTAACTATATATGGGCAAAGGAAAGGGAAGTTGTTAATTCGAAGTGGTATGTTGTTGTTCAAATTTGATGTCGTGGTAACATGATAATTGAGACAAAAGGTAACGTGGATGACATCTTGAAGTATTTTTGATGCGGGAATTATTTCACGCTGCTAAACTGTATTATAAGATTATTGTTTTTACGTCATACGTTTATCTTTGCTTATAGAGATTTTTTCCTAAGATTGTAAAAAAGTCTTACGTAAAGAATTCATAAAACTTACATTCATACTCATAAATAAGTATAGTTTTATCACAACATTCATGGTTTTACGAGTTTTTGCACGGTTTTTATGTATGTCCGAAATTTTAATAGTTTGTGCCTCTTTTCAATTCATAGCGTTGCTTAAAATCATAAAATCAAATTATTGAAAATATTATGTATTTCTCATATGATACTATTAATAATTCATATTTAATTTTTTTTCCATTGAGGGCCTTTTTTTAATTCTCTCCGATTTTCTTAAAATTAAACTATTTCTTCAGATCGAACCTCACTTTTTCCTCAAC
>JANSTS010008560.1:1669-21945 GCA_026546915.1 Sylvicola fuscatus | reverse complement strand
CAACACGAAATTTAAGTAAAAAGCTCGCAATGCATGTAACGGCTGCACGATTACCCAAAATTGTGTGCGGTTCACATTAATCTTCCTCACTGACACTTCAGTATACGTTGGCTATCTGTTCACAAACACGAGACGTGATATCCATGCACATAATATATGCTGCCATTAGCATAACTGAACATAAGTGGACAAACACTCCACTCAGCAGCTTATTGATATTAAATTCTCTAATTGCTAACACACTAAATGTCACTCTAAAGCAGGGCACGTGCCGCCACGTGTCCCACGTGCATTCCACTGCAACTATGCACGCAACAAAATGTCATCATCAAGATGAGTTGCATAATGTGCATTTACGCTTCTTTTGGCTTCTCGTGTGTTTTGTCACAATTTATGCTGATTTGTACCTGCGAGGTCGATGGGCGATGACACGTGGAAATGGGACGGGGTGGATCTGACAGCCGTGTACATGGATATCCATTTAGATTGATCAGACGGGGGATAATGTCAGCAGGAATTTGAATTGATTTTTCATTTCAATTCAATTTGCATGCATGTCGATTGGGGGTTGTACGAAAACCTCCCCCAATGTAGGCCTTTCATGAAATTTAAATAAATATCTGTTTACCATCCCTGTATCTTGCGTCCGTCCCTCGCAGTGTCCGTTGCAGTGCTCTTGTATGTTTTTTAGCATTTCAATTTATCGATTGCCTACGGAAATTGTTGACATTTTTTTTCTTGCGAATATTTATTGTGAAATCATAAATATGTTTATGTTAGTTTTTCGTTGATGCTGTTGTTGTTGGAAGCATACGACATACCAACATGTGTCCTTTGGGCGGTTTTCAATCTCGTTGTGATGTGCCGAGAGTTGGGGCGGAAAAGGGGTTAAACAATAAATAAATTATAGAATTCGAGCACGATAAATTGCATTTTAACGGTGTAATCTTTCATGTTTGCATCGAAATTGCATCGCGCATAGAAATTGAACAAGTTTTTTGGTTGGTCCCGATAAAAGTGCGCTTCAGGAAATGGCATCCGTCCAATCGGGTAATCAATTCTCGGGCTGTCATTGACGTATCAACATGCCATTTGACGCCATTTCACTCTCCATCGTCCAGTATTGCCCTGTGGATGAGAAACATATTTTTTATTCAGTTCCATCAGAGTTCAACATAAATTTGTTGTGACATAAAATCGTGCCAGGTACATTTTGCGGACCACAAGTGCAATTTTTTACCATTCAATATTGATTAATTTTCCAATGCGGTTGCATTTTAACAAAAGCGCATTTTTATGTCGCGTCTGCCACACTTTAACAGTGTCAAAATCATGCAATTGCAATTAGGTACAATGCATTATGGCATCATAATTAAAACCGCTTTTTGGCGTTCGTGATATTTAATTTCCGTATTGGTATCATGTTTTTGTCACAAAAAATGCACTTTTTTTAAAGACTTCAATACACAAAGAAATACCACAGTAAATGTTTTATTATACAATCTGTATGCAGATTTACTAGAGTAAACGGTTTAGCCTTTGTTTACTATTTCAACTAAGTGCATATAAAAAAGCTCTCAAACTTTTTAATTTAAAAGACTCAAACAAAAAACAGTTTTCTGTTTACTTTAGATTGTTGCAAAATACACTGAAAAACTTATTTCAAAAAAGCACTTTCATGCATCTTGTTTTAGTAATGGGCAGCTGCATTTGTAAACAAAGCTACTTGCAATTTCGTCACCAAATTGGATCTAATTCAGCAAAATTCATTGAGTTTAATCCCAAATAAGCTCCTTTTTTACTGCATTCAATTCAATACTGAGTTTTTGCATTTTCCGTCGACAAAAAAGTTGGATTATTGTTTGTAAAAGCGTCTGCTCTTATATTGAATTGTATTCAAATTTTTAAAGCTACAAAGCTCTTTTACCTTCAATCAATATTCACTTTAAAAAAATTTGAAACGACGTAAAACAATATGAATACAATAAAAGCTCCAATCTTAATAACAGATCGCAATTTCAGCGCAAATAATTCACATTTGGCACGTCTGTTCGTTTTACAGATCATAACCCACAAAGACCGATATATCGCCCATAACTACACGTATATGTAATAAAATCGCGCCAATTGACTGCATCATCTCCCGCGAATCTGATCCGGTGAGCTTGTTATTTTACCACCCAAACTTTATGAGCGGTGGGCAGTAAAAAAATTCAGCTTCAGCAGTTAAATTCAGACAAAATAAGCACAAATTTACTTCTGTGGCAAACTTCACATTTGCGGCAATAGTTATTGTAAAAGCTTTAAGTGCACTTCGACAGCGAAATCATGAAACTTTCCAACAGAATTTGGATGGGTCGCATTTGTGATGGATTGGGGTATAATCACATTAAGTATGTTGGTCTTAATATGGCTAGATAAGATCAGCTGAATTCAACAACAACAGCACATCTTTGTGTACAAGGGTGGTCCATCGTCTCCAGACTCCAGGATGACTTTAAATGAATATTTTATGCTTCGGCGGGAGGCTAGGGGGAGCTGAGAGATTGCTTCCTGTAGGGGTCCAGCATGAATGATGTTTATAATTTGTTGGGCAACGCATTGTGCGTATTTATGTCCTTGCTCTGATGGGCTGAAGCATTGAGGGTGACAGCTTCATGCCTGTCTTGGTCGCAAAGACATTTAAATTCTATGTGACGTCGAGGGGGAGGTTTCCAGCGGCTGGGAGGTTGTTTTCAAACGTTTTGCGTTTGGATATGTTTAAGATTTATTCATCAAATTGGATTTATGAATAATACAATCACGTCATAGCACTTTCTTTAAGCTGAATCACTTAGGATTAGCAAGATTTATAGACAAAGAATTTCAATAACAAATATTTTCTATCGTTGCAGAGAATCGAGAAGCCATTCTTGTCGTCCGTAGAGACAACGCTGGGCGACAGATACACACAAAACGTCGAAGGTATCTACAAATTAACCATCAAGTTCATCATTGAAACCCTAATAACCGGCTTCGAGCAAAGTGCCAACGCAAATGACACACCTTTAGGTACTTCATCCACAAACAATGCGAAAACGTGAACGCATCTGTCACCATCAAAACACCCACATTTTATATAAAACAATTACAATATAATAACGCATTAAAAATCTGTGTGTATAAGGATTTAACCGAACAAGAAAACGCCGGCAATATCTACGGATTTTATTATTTGTTTGACATAAAATATTGATTCAATTCAATAACAAAAACGGTGCTTGAGTGCTTATTGGTCACACACAAAAAAAAAATGCGTAGAATAAAATCGTGACATAAGGCCGAGTAAAATAAGAAGGAAAAAACACAATTAACGTAGACTCTAGGGAAAATATTGTTGAATAAAACCGCGCATGCATTGAAAGGGTGGAGTTTTATTGACAATATTGAGAGATATGGGCGCCTAATTAAATGTTCAGTCGAGATTTATAGAGATTAGTTTAATTTGTGTCTGAATTCAAGCAGATGATGGCTGTTCGGGACAGTCTGTAAGGACGAGCTTTTCTGGCCAGTGGCGGTCATTTGATGCGCGCTAAATGTGTTGGGTAATTGTTGTAAAAGTGTTGCTAAAACATCTAAATGTTGCAATTTTTGTTCTATTGTATTGAATTGGGCTAAGAAAAAAAACTGCAATGTCAAAAACGAGACCTATAGAATTTGTCTGCTTAATTGAGCTGTATTTGCTCACAGAGACTGAGTGTAATTTATATATTTAATTTAAATTTAATTGTAATACAAATAAATGTGCAATTAATACTATAAATGTGAAGAGAATGTAATATTGATTAATTGTATTTTATGAAGTCCAAGTGGAAGTTAATCCTTCGTCCTTCAAAATTTCATTTTAAAAATTGTCAGATTTGAGCAATTTTAATAAATACATAAAAGCGTAATAAAACAGTTATAAAAAAAAACTCCAAAAATAATGGAAATTGTATTTTAAATGTAAAAATTGTATGTCAATAAGATAGTCAGTTTTATATATCAAATGTTACCATAAAGCTCTTAATTATCTCTTATTCTTCACTATCTCAGTTTTATGCTTTCTTATTTCAAGATATTTTTATTGCTGTTTTCTTGTCCGAATTTAGGGGTTGAATTTTAAAAATTTGAGCTATAAAATGTGATAAACAACCACCCTAAACCATAAATTCTCCTCAAAAACATTTTATACAAACACATAAACCCTTGTATTGATTGACCTTGAATTTTGACGACCGCCACTGAGAATGACTTGAGAACTTGAGAAATACTACTAAAAATACTGCACTCTTAACTCAACTCACCAGTTACATTTACAACCCTTAAACGTATTAAATATTAAACGAACAAAACAAACTCGAGGTATAAGCATCAGACAGAGCTGACGGCACGCACAAACAAAGACTTAAGCCACATCAGATTTTGTCAAACTTTAAGACGAAATTGTCATTTTACCAGTAATAAGATTCCAGTCGATGGATGCAGCAATTTTAAACCTCGATTACACACATAAACACACACACACAAACACTTGTACACAAATCCTAACATAAAGGACATAAAATCATAAGAATTATTAAATTATAGAAAGAAAAAATACCTAAAAACATTAAACAAATAAAGCAGAAATACTCTATAAGTATAAATGGTATATAAAATACATTGATAATGTAATATACACCCACATTAGACATACAATTAATATAAAAATAAATAATAAATGTGTATTTATGTAAATGGAGAATGAAACGTAATTAATGTGTAACAATAATTAATACATACAAGTAAAATAAAAGTATATCGCCGACAATTAGTGACAATTAAAATATGTGTGTTAATGAATTTTTGCTAAACGACTGGTGGGTGGGAGGCGTCAGCAACTGGAGCGCCTAATGGCAAACATAAACAATAATTAAAAACCGCGCACATACGAGAATCTACACCGTTTATGTACTCGATCGTATTTATTATGTACAACGACGTTTTGTTGACAACAACTGCCACCCACGCCGCGCCGCGCCGCCCCACAAGGAGCAAGGTGACATGATTCATATGGGCGGACGAACGGCAGATGTTCATTCTACATAACTTCCTATAATGAAAAATGGGGCACGGTTAAGCTTAATTCGGTAAACAAATATGGCCGCCGTGACACAAGCAGCCGCAGCTGCGGCGCGGCGCGATAGATCAAACGGGTGGCTTTAATGGCGAAGTTAATCATTCACGTTTTCTAAAGCTTTTTTCCAAGGTTGATTTTTTTTGAGGAAAAGCTTCATGTTTACAAACACATGACGTTAATTTCAGAAGGTTTTTTTTTCATCCCTGCAGTTGTCGCAATAAAATTCGAATGCCTCTTCCCGTTGGACATGGGGATTATGTCTGCTGGCAAAACTTTATTCGTCATGGATCGGCTGATTAAAATGGATAGAAAGGAGCGGAGCATCCTTTCCCCAGGGTGGCTGTCTCAATGGATTCGGACGTAAAATGCCGATGCGTCGGTGACATTTCCGGCAAAGCGAATGGAGAAAATTAAATCTGGGATTATGTACTAATTTAACACCAAATAAATATTTATCCTCTTTAGTTTATCCTCCAACTTTAAGGACTTGTGCTTTTTATGTACGTAAACTTATTAACTTTTTTAAGAATTCCCTCATCAATTGATAGTTTCTATTTAAAGTTTATATTGGCAAAATATTACATTACAGAAAATCGTCCCTCATCAACGTCATGGAGAGTCCTTAATCTTATATTACAATTTACTTTCAGTTTTGAGGATAGTTTGACATCATTTGATTTACTATTTACCAATTTATTTAAAAATCATAAAACAGAATATTTGAGTATATTTATATATCGAGTATTTGCAAAGGAAAGTACACACCCTTGGCTCTGTATGCAGTGAATTAATCGGATGACTTGGTACATATCTTACTGAATAAACTTCCACGTTTGTATAATTTTGCAGCAAAGATATTTACTTTGAAGTTGTATGTTTTCCTTATGATCCTATCAGATTACAGAGTTTTCGTGTTGCGAGCGTTATTGATATTAAAGACTAACCTACCATTAAAGCTTTTCATGTAAAATTTAATCAATTTAAAGACTCTTTGAAAATATAAACTGTAAAATATACAATAAAAATTACTTAAATCTAATTGAAATGACATAAATTTGAAATTAATATAAATTCATCCCTTTGCAATGACGTTCAACATTGTTAACTTTGCCTTGTACAATTTGCACCGCACAGAAAAACATGTTATTAAAATCCCCGCGCACTTTTACAATTATGCTATGTAAAATACACCACGTTCTATTTATGGAAATCAACAACCCTTATTTGAATTCACCACCCTTACCACCCACCGAGCGCAACCGCCGAAATCCCATACCCCATAAATTGCTGTGCTAAACAAATTTAATTCAGGATTACATTCATAAATTACAGCCGCCTTTAACTAAATTCTAATTTACGTATATAGTTTTTGAGGTTAAATCCAGCATTTAGATTAATTTCATGTAACGACATCCTACCTTTTTTTCTCTTTCTCCAGCAAATAATTGGATGGCCCAATTGATGTCGAATGTGACCATAAAAAGACATTTTTGTACGAGTGATTAGTAAACTTTGAAGTTTAACTCCTGTTGGATCAGTGACGCAGAATTTGGGATGCAAAGCATTTAATGTAAAATCCTCCTTAAGACGATTTGTTTAGGCTTACAGTGATGACAAGTAAATGTATGAAATAAGTTTTCTCAAGAATTTATGAACAAAATCAAAACATATAATTGGGACTTTATTAGATTAATTAAAAAGCTTAGGTAATTTGATTAATATCAACTATTTCCCAAACAAAACCACTCCCCCTCCCAACCCAATCCCTGAAAACGAGTAATTTAGCTGCCAATAAACAGGACCTGTACCCGGATTCATTTACAGGACTCACTTTAATGAATACAAATCGATCCAGATAGTTCCAATTCCAATCAATATGTTGTTTAATCATATTGTATTAATATCACGACGCCGCGCCATGGCCACCTTTCTCAAAACGTGTCATGCAAGATTAATGGGGCTGGACACATTTTGTGGGCGCGTTTTGGTTTATTAGCTGCACAGTTCACTCCATTGAGTGCACGATTTCCGGAAATTACTATGTGACAACTTATGCGAGGGTGACCTGTGTGAATATGTTATTTACATTACATACATGCGACATTAAAGCTTTAACTATTTCCGATTACATTGAAGCATCCTTCGTCGCCAATAATATTGTTGGATCCAATGACTGAATTCTGGACGTTCACATGAGCAGTTCTGAATTTCTGTATTGATTAGAAATTTATTTAGGTTACCACCCCACTCCTTTCTTAATAATTTAACATTCCTTTAAGAAAAATGTCCTTAAATCATCCAAAACAGACAGGGCGGAAGTTAAATGCGTAAATTATCTTTACGCACGCCACTCTGAATGCTGGAAATCAACTTGTGTGTGGACAACTCATTATTCAATTGAATGTTCATCAGATAGTTTGAAAAGTTCTATAGAAGCTTCCAAAATCTATTCGACTTCCATTCAACACAAAGCCGACAAAATTGGTAAAAATCCACAAAGATAAACGCCAAGGCACAAACAACACCGAAATGGGGCCACGTAGAATGATACTTGACACAGTAAGCTGTAACTAGTCACCACCAAATGAAGGATAAAATATGTGATTTATCTAAGGAACACCCGTCGGGGACAGCCACCCCAATATTTGTATAAACACGAAACATAACATCCGCCAGCTTGCACACAGGAAAACGAAATTGGCCTGGAAAAATGTGGCATGCTTGTATCTTAAGAAAAATCGATCACCGGACTCGAATTCTATTCGCCTCACTGAATAACCCTTGACCTTATTAATGCCATTCCCAATATTTACTTATCTCCACATTAACGTGATCACAAACATGGACGACGTCCAAAGGCCTCAAACGCGAGCATTCTGTGTGCAGCGCGTCCAAAACAAAGTTTCTAATTCCTCGTCTAGCTGGGATGTCCACAGTTCACTTCAACTTGCAGAAGCAAATAAAATATGCGGTCAGATTGTGCCATTCAGCTGGGACAACAACTGAATGGGCACAAGTTGAAGCCGTCCCGGCCACAACTTTGATTACATAATTCACAGAGTACACATATGCCAGAATCGAGATGTCGTATTCGATTGCTGTGTGCTTCAATGCGAAAGTGGTTACTTTGGCCTCAGCCACTTGAACCTCCGCATTGGCGACGTCCTCGTGAATGCGGCGCACACAACCCGAACGAATAAACAACTTCATCCTAAACTAATGCTCGTAATAAATTCAATGAGGGATGAGACGAAAGGATTTCGGATTATCTGCAAGACGATATTCGTTATGTAGTGCATTTTAAAGTGAAAAGACTCTTCTTGTGACTTGTGAGAGTTCTTCCATTCTTAAGGCGAATTTTCTCTTTTTTAGACAGTCAATAGTGGATTCAACAAACAGCAACATCTGGCAACAACTTGTCATTGTGGGATTATTTGATTTTTGAAAAAATATCTTTAAGATATTGTTTTCGACACCAATCACCTGTTGCTATTGGATTCTTATAGCTTTTAATGTTTCCAAATTTAATGTATAGAAATCTTGAAAAATTTAGATGATACCTAAGTGGTAATCAATTCGCGAAAAAATTTAGCAACTTTCAATACACATCAAGATAACGAAGGGAAAAGCTATATCATTATCCTTTGTGCGAATCAGAGTGAAAGGGTAAGATTCCTTAATCAAAGTAAATTATTTCGAAATGAAAAGACCGGAAATTGATACTTAACCTATGATAATGAGACGTTAACTCTTGGCCGTGCTTTGACACACAAAGCTACAGAAGCGGAGCTTTAATATCTGGAGAAAATGGATTTCTTAAAGTCAAAACGTTTTGCTGTTTTTAAAAGAATTTTAATTGGAATTGTCTTAAAAAGGAGTTGGTTAAACCTTTCAAAAAATCTGACCTATTTAAGGTTTCAAGGTCAAAAAACAAAACCAAATTTAAAAAATTTACAAATTTGATTCATACAAAGTGGAAAACAATTTACGGTTGCAATATGAAGTTTAAAAGAACAACAAAAACTCAAAGAATTCTTAAGAATTGAATTCATTTAAATAAGTTTGTATACTTATTTGTGAACAACAACAAAGTAGATTTTCATAGAACATAACTTACTGACACAAGAATAACATGATTGCGTGCTTTCCTAAATAGACTGAACTGCTAAGAGTTGCAAGTTGTACATTATCAGCGCTCATATTTACATTCTTCAAACTTATTCCCATATAGATGACACGGAAAACTATGAATGCTAATTCCAAGTTCTGATATCCCATTATAAATAGCAGTGCATTGCGTGAACTTGAGCAATTGTTTGACATGATATTTGTGCTTAACTATAAACTTATGACGCAAATATGAAACTATGAGCTTTGAATTCTGAGCACTTCCCTAAGAACATTGTAGCAAGAAGAAGTGGCGTTTGAATGACTTAGACAATGAAAACGGTTTCCTATTATGCGGCCAAACGTTTTGTGGAAACTAAACTTTCGAATAGCCACTGGCAGAATGGCGGGAAATTTGTGAGAATGGAAAATTAGACCGCACAAAGACGGAAATTGTGTGGCCAGCTGATGATTTGAATTGTTGAGGCAGAGTTCAAGTCATTTTAGTTTTGAAAAGTTTTTTTTTTGGCTAAGAAATAAAACACAACCACCCAAATTTCATCTAAACAACCGCGCAAACGGCTCTTCCTATCGTGTAAATAAGCCTACTGGCGTCACACATATTCCCAAAAGCCTCTATAAATTTCAACCCTTGGGGCCGCCATTTATTTTTTTATGCTCAAATATCGCCTTATCATATTTATGGAATCATTTTTTTTCGGTTGAGTAACCGCTGGAACACACCAGAACCCGCCGCGCCATGCCAGCCCGCCACTTCGCGAACACACACGCCAGCGGCGCTCATCCGTCGAACATATGTCGTGAATTTGCATTCGCGCACATCGAGTCAGAGATAAAGCGGCCTTAGTGTCAACGGACTCAATAGGCCGACACAAAGCACGAAGACAAACGGATCACAGCCCTTCCTGCACCGGTGAATCGATAATCTTTGCGTGTTACTTTGAAGGGCTGGTGCTTTATAGGACAAAAGGTGGCGACCTCACCTAACCCAGCTTTATTGTATGGATATAGTTTCATTAACATTATCCACTTTATACGCACATTTCATTATTTATTCGCTTCAGAGTTTTGTTTACGGCTAACATGCCGCTAATCTCCAGTGGCCGATATGTTACGTTTAACGAGCATAAGGACGTTTTATTGAATTGAGACATGTTCGACGTCAAAGACTCGTCCATTACCCTGATTCGCTATTTATTTTTAATCCATTTATCCGACAAAGGTCCGCGTTTTTAGTTTATAAATGCAATTAACTTTTTTTTTTTTTGAATCAACATTTTTGGCACATGTCAGCTAAAATGTAGGAATTAGCTGATGTAAGGCAGAATTGTAAAATTATTTTTAATTATTTAATAATAATTATAAAAAGACAAAAAATCAATTTGCATTGAAAATTCTAGAATTTATTTTCAGCGGAAGAATTGACAATTTGAACCGGAATCGAAATTTTCTATCTCAACAAATTTATCAATTTAAAGGTTTTTGCTTTAAATTAATACCATAAAAAATTAATATTCTCATTTTAATTTTGATTTCGATTTTTTTAACAGCTTTTAATATTAAGTCATAATTGTTCTCACTTCTCATTTTATGATCTCGTTGACTTTAAATTTTCGCCATATTTTTCAATTTTTTAAACTCAATCTTTAATTTTCTACGACGCAAAGTTTATAGCTTTTTTTTGTCATGTTCATTAATAACAATTTGAACAAAAGGAAATTATAAATGTTAAGCTTCTTTTCATAATATTTTTCTTCCTCTACTAAAACTTAACGGCATGAGCCAAAATAAAATGATGTCAATCTATTATTTAATTTACAAACAAATAGCTTCCAATTATTATATCAAGGACATAAATCGCACAATACTTTTCTCATAAGGACATGGAAATACTTTTGTCCTGAAAATAGTTTTTATTTCAGTAAAAAACGCAAAACAGCGACGCATCTATTTCCTAAACAATAAAAGCTTTTACTGAACGGCTGAGTGACTGATACAATAACACTCCATTCTTCAGCGTGGGGAAACAAATTAACTTGTCCATCCCAGAAATCTACAAGACTCGACCCACCCTCGCGAACTTCTCCATATTTTTCCGGCACAATGATCGTGCAAAAGCAACTCGACTTTCAATTACTGCAACTCTTTTCAACGAATTTTTTCCTTGGAGCGCTCGTTTCCGGATTAATGATGCTAAAATCGACTCACAAATATGCGTGCTCACTCACCATAAAAAAAAGGAAAGGGCGAAAGCAAAAGCGGGTTGTCACGAACGTCTTTGTTCGCTGTAACCACCCGGCGTCACTCATATGCACACACAAAGTATAGCAGCGATAAGAAGGTAGGCGCCGACAACATAAAACATATTATTTTGTGAATCCGCGCGGAGGCCCAGCCAAATGACCCACCTATCCCACCCACTCCGGCAGCTGCAGCACCACAGCTTCATCTATGCGAAACACTTGAGCGTATAAAGAAGTAAGCCACATCCGGCAATGTCGTAATTATCACCCTTTTTCGCACGCTGAACGTAAAAATACACCTTTCATCGGTCCTGACCATAAAGTGAGGGTTGTAAAGGGGCAGTTTTATCGTCACCAAGTGCTGACAGCTCGATATAGAAGCATTTGGTGACGCAACACGCAATTCAAATAAAAGTCGCAACAATTTTGATTCGGCCGTAGAAAAATCTTGCAATTAAAATAAACGACGTTTGGCTGATTAAATATTCGCCGCACCATTGCGACGACATCGTCCTTTAATGATGGCCAAAACGCGTTCTCCTCCTCTCCGAATTGCCCGTTTGATGGATGTAACAAAAAAATCAAAGATATAAGAAGAAACTCGACGACACGACTACGGGGCTTACTTGTCGCAGGGGAACAGCGATGAGGAATGCCTCAAGGAAACGATTTGGCCATTAAAAATTAAAAAAGATTCATTGGAATTGGCCCATTAACGCTCTGCCATAAAAGTTTAAGTATTTCATCTGAATTTTAACGATTTTAACTGTATTTTAACGATTATTACACCTCATGTTTAAAATTATAAATACATTAACATGTAAATTATAGTTACACTGGTTCCGGTAGGGTTCCATCTCGGTATCTAGTCCAATATTCCTGCACCCTTGACGTCCAAATGTGCCAATATTTACGCAAATCTGACAATTCCAAGCGATAGGAGTCAGCTGCATTGCCGTCAGTGTAACCAATCACAACAAATCCTCGTGAAATCATATGGGAAAGGGATTGGTCGGCGCTGAGAGCTCCAAGATAGGCAACCAATTGAATTGGTGCGTCATAAGTTTCGCGAATGGTTGGTTTCCTCTTGTCCGACTTTTTCCATTCAATGACACAAAGGTCACCGTTTATTTCTGAAACACAATCCACAATCCCCTTATATTTTAGGTACGGATGAACAAGGGAAGCTTCTGATAATAACGGATTTGGTTGATATTTTGATAGGAATCCATTATTCACACTATCCCATATAAGATGATGCTCTGAATCTTCGGCTGGTTCTTCATTTGTATTAAAGTAATGGTTAAGACAGTTGTGAAATGCTGATCCTCTATCTAAATGGGCTACAATCATAGAATATATTATGGTTTTAACAACTTACAATGGTTTAAATTGAATGTTACTTACATTGTTGCATTGCAGCAAACCCATCCTCGCCCAATTCAGCTATTTGCTTCAACTTCCATTTAATAAGAGCCTGCCTTGAAGCTTCCGGCATTGTGGCTTGAAGAATTTTTCCCACAGATGGTAGTTTTTTGTGATCCTTTTCCAAGAGTGACTTCCACAGTTTTTTGTTGTTCTGTTCAACATGAAGTGGAAACTGTGTAATTGATCTCAGCTCCTTGTCAGTAAATGGAATATCCTGAATACTGTTTACAATCAAGTTGTTATCCAAGGATTTTGGTTCAACATTCTCAGATTTTGGCCTGTAGGATTTTTTCTTAAAATTATCATTGGCAAATAGTGAGGATGTGTTTCGGGTCATCCAGAACATTTCGGAACTCATCTCCGTTTCATTGGAGGGTGGTGAGATCGTAGCTGGTGAATCTTTTTTTGGGAGGGATGATTTTTTGCGACCCTTCTTCTTGATGACAGCACCGAAAAGCGCTTTGTTTTCATAATTTAGCGCTTTGGCAGCTTTAGCCTTATCTGTGCTTTTACTACATTTCTGAATAGCTTGAACGGATCTTATAGGTAAGTGGAAAATTAATTTTAACATTAAAAATAAAAACAATTGTTTGATATAAAAATTACTGAGTATAACAAATTTTCAGGTTATGATAAATAGTCTTGTACTAAAAAGTTCCGGCGAAATTGCATGACGTTTAATTTCTACATAATGTTTTATATATTTCTAAGAGTTATATATAAGCAGCGCTTTTCCTTTCCCAAATCCCATTAGAAAAATCTCAAAAACCAAACTGAATTGTAGTAGTTTTATTAGGGCGGCATTTTGTAAAATATGAGATAATGTAATAAAATATAAATAATTATAACGAAATACATTAAATGAATAAAAGAATCAGAGGATGAGATTGACAGATAAAGCGCAAGTACTTAGCTATCATGGAACGCAATGATTATTGGTATAATTGAATATTCAAATGGCTTCATAAGCACCATCAACTTGATCTGGTTGTCCGCTTCCATTGAGAAACTCCTCCAAATCGTCACGTTTCTTCTTCTTCTTACGCTTCTTCTCGTCCTTTTCACGCTTCTCCTTTTTCTCCTTTTTTTTCTTGTGTCGCTTCTTCTCTCCATCACCGCCATCAATCAATTCGGGACTCGATTCAAGATCCTGATCCAATATTTTGGTATCTTGTCGATGAATACTCGGCACAGAAACGTTGTCCTCACCACCTTCGGGCGAACGTCTCTCCGATGAGAGCCAGTTGTTTAAGTCATCTTTATCCGACGCCGTTAACTCATCATCTTTAGCAGTGACCGATTCAATCTCTTCACTGGACAGAGAGCATTGCCTATTGAAGCTTACTTCGATGGCAGGCGTTTCCAAAAATGTCGTTGGAACTAATGGAGTCTTCATGGACTTGCCACTTGCCAATGGATTCACCTTGGGTTTTGATGCGATGATTTCATTTAACACAGAAGCAGCTGAATTGTCCTCATCAGCGTCGTCATCACCGAACTTTGCGACAAGCGGATTTGATGTCTCACCATCACTTTCCGATTCATCACCTTCAACAGGGGCTGCACCAAATTGGCTGTCTGATGTGGATAAATCCTCAAGGAAACCTTTGTCAAGGACATTATTGTCAGGACAAAACTCCTCAACGCTGACAATTGACTGCTCCAGGATGGCGCGAGGTATTGACGTAGTAGCTGGCAGAGCTTCCTGTATTTCACCTTTACCAAATATGTTGGACATGATTCCGGAGCGTTGTGACGCCGATTTATCTGTAGCAGAAACTTGTGGCTTGCCAGATTGTCCTGGGATTACAATTGGTTGGCCACCGCCAATGATGATGCTTTTTGTTGGCCTGAACTCCTGGGTCCCGCCGGGATGTATGACAATTTGACCAGATTGACTTGCTGAATTTGAATCCGCCACTTGACGTCTCTTATTGGAAAGTGTGTCCAAGAATTTGTTGTAATCAGAATTATCTGATTTCTAAAATTTAATGAGAACTTATTGAGAATGACGATCGCAAAGAAATAAATCTGTCAGCTTACCAAAAACTCTGTAATTTCCATATTACAGATGTCAGTGTCGCGTGTATTTCTTTCCAGCAACTGCATCAAAGTATCCCGCTGCAATCTTAAGAACGGCAATCCCAAAAACTTGTGCAGCAGCCTCAATCCGAAGCCATTACGCATTGAACTCTCACCGTACTGAATTTCGGCCGGTCTGCCCTCCACCATCTCCTCAATCAGATGGTACGCCTGATCGGGAGCGATGACACGGTGGTGTGACATGTCACAGTGGTTGCCCAAAATGAGTACTGGAATGTCACGTGGGATTTTCGGCAACTCCTTGATGACATACTCAAACGTCCACGCCTTGGTGATATCCATCATCAGAATAACGCCGTGCGTGCCTTTGTACACGTCCAGAAACTCGGCGTCCAGAGCTGGCGTTTCAGGAATGGCGCCGGTGCTTAATTTAAGACCACTGTGACGTGGACGCGCTTTTCCGCGATCGACCACATCCCAAACCTCAACTTTGACCACATCCTCAGTCGCCTTAAATGACCACTGAATGCTGGCCACTTGAATTTCTTCGGTGGGAGCGTAACTCTCAATGAAGCTGCGTCCTTGCAGGCGCTCCAATAGACAGGTTTTTCCAACATTCCGATCACCTTTGATGATTATTTTCACTGAAAATGGCAATGACATTAGAGATATTTCCTGACTATAATCAGATTAGCCGGACTTACTGTTATATTGAACGCCACGAGCAAACTTTTTCTGCAAGGAACCAGCCATCGGCTGGCCTGCAGTTCCTGGTGGGCCGATTTGTCCATCTGTTTTGGTCAATTTTTTGAAGGCGGAAAACATTTTTCTCTACGAAAAGACACAGAACGTAAATTTAAAGTAAAACAGCGTTGGACGCGCTAGGTGAAAGCCCAACCATATGTTTCGCGTGTCACTTTTGCAGCTAACTTGTAGGAAAACTTACCAGCCGTCTTTTTATTGCACATAGGGAATGGAACCTCGCTGACCAACAAATAATCAATACATTATTTTTAAATGGATAACAAGTACACGACACTAATCTCTGACAGCTCCCAATACGATTTGATAACGAATTAATTAATCTCTCAAGTTTTCATTTCTATTCAATGATGGCGACTTCTTGTGACGACTGAAGTGAAGCGCGGCTGAGGGGCGAGAGAACTGAAAGAAAGTGCTGACGAAATTTTGCAATGTTTACAGTTGAACGAAGAAATGTGAAGGATGAAGCGAGATGGAAGTGAATTATATGTTCCAGTGGCGTCCAGATGACATTTAGTGAATGTCACATTTTTAGTACTTTTTGTTAGAAGAAACTGTCTGGCTGACATTTCAAACCAAAAAGTTTTTCATCAAATTCATTTTTTAAATCGGCCAGTAACTGGGACTTTACATTATTAAATAAAAATGTGATTTTACAAGTAATAATGATTTATTTATTTAAACTTAACTTAAGAACGAATGAAACAGTCTAAGATCCATCCAAAATTACTCATCCCCCGGTGGCAGAGGCTGTTTAACGCGACTCTCCTCTTTCACCTTATCCTCAGCCGACTTTAACAACACGTCCATTGTCTGCAAAGGCACACTACCCGCCTGCGACGTATTTAGCTCGACGGCATGCTCCTTGAGCGACTCCTGCAGATCGTTGCATTTTTCTAGCGCATCCTGCAGCTGTTGCGGCGGCAACTGCAATAGAATGGGAAAACTTTGCGCCTGCAATCGCTGACAGCACTTCAGGAAGCCATCCCACACCATTTTGTGTTGCCAAACTTTGGCCTGAATGAGTCGCTGCAGCAGACCGCAAATGAACTTTGTCAAATCCGGATATAACGCCAGTGACTGAATGACTGTTCGCATCAGCAGCGTCGGCATCGGTTGCATGTCAACCAGCTGTTGCAGCACGGCCGCCAGCACGTCCTGAGTGTACACCTCCTTTTCAGCGATGCATATCGAGGTGGCGAGCACCACCTGCTTGAGACCAGCCTTCTGAATATTTTCGGTATGCAAAGCGACCAACACTTCGGTCGGTGTGATCTGGCGATTCCCTGAATCGTACTTGTACTTGCCGGTGCCCAGGAGGCGGCTGAAAATCTCTCTAACCAGAGCTGGTGCCATTTTCAGGAAGCTGGGAAGGGCTTCAATGACTTCAGCTTTGCTTATTGAGTTGACAATGGGTATTATGAGGCGGATGTCCTTTTCTTTGTCGTATAATGCGCGGACTTCTTCGATGAATTTTTCACATAATTTACTGTCACCTGTAGAATTAATTTTTTCAAACATAAAATCTTTGAGATTGTGAGAAGAATTCGGTTCTTACATTTCTCCGCCAGCACAAGAATTATTTTGGCTGCCAGGATCAAGCACTCCTTAGGGCAGTGCTCAATAAAGTGTAATATGGCCGGAGAGTCAGAGCCCATTAACTCGACAGGACCGGCGATTGTTGTCAACATTGTCCTGCGGATATCGATGTTGGCGTCAGCAAACACTTTTGAGAAGTCATCCATGAGTCCTTAAATAGTTGTTTAATATAGAAAAATTAATATTCCATGCAACAAAACAGTCAAAATTACCTTGTTCCAATGGCAGAAGCTGCAGTGAAAGACCGAGACAAGTTTTTACCAAATCCTCGTTCCAATTAGAAGACTCGGACCGTCCTAGAACGGAGCTGAACAATCCCATCGGCGGCATTTTGTTGCGTAGATATTTCAAACACTCCTTAGCCGACAGAATGATGGTATCAAACAGGAGTTCATACCTGACAAACATGTCCATTATATTTGTAACGGCCATTCCACGGATGTCACTGTTGCCATGCATGGAATATTTAAGTAACACCTGCAAACAGGCGACTCTGTCGGCGACTCGTTTCACAGCCAAAGTTTTTATTAAATTCATTGAAGGTTCCAGCCAATCTTCCATAATACAGAGATTGTCCAAAAAAGCGATAGCTTCGGCTGTCAGCATTGGAACCTCGGTGTACAGCATCGTCAGCAACTCCAAACGCTCCTTCTGGTCTTTCATTTCAGTAATTTGCTGCACCAGTGCGAGAAACAACTCATTGAACTGATGCTCTGGAGGATGTTCGGACTTGATGGCTGATGGCAAGCAAAATCCTTTCATGATGGCGTATTCCTCGTAGAAAATTGACATTGCCAATTCTATTCGGCCCCGCAAATCCTGCTTGATGTGCTCAATGATGAGGCTGCGAACGTACGGAGGATAGGTGGTCGCCATGACCGTGATGATTTTCTTACGCTGCAAACTAGCGCCAGCAATTAGGCAATTCTTCTCAGACGCCAAGATGCGGTTTGTGGCTCCTATCATTAATTTCTCCTTGGTTCCCTTTGACAGCGGCTTTGTGATCTCCTGCAGATGCAATTCCTTTGCCTTTTGTTTCATAATGAGAATCTTACGGTTCTGTTCAGCTGCTTTTCTCAATTTCTTTTGCGCCTCCGCTCGTTTAAGAGCCTCCAATCCGTCCTGGTCCGACGGAACATCAACTAGTTGACGCAATACTAATTCAGTTAGGGGGCGGGCTTGTCCCAGCGAAATGATGCCATCAACAATGGTATCAACTTTATCATCTGGTATTAAACTGAGATGAGCTAAAACAAGATCAGCCACAGATTGTATTTGATTTAAATACGGCTGAAGTTGTTGTTCGACAGCTTGCTTCTTGACCTGCGCCGATTTTATCGTCGACATTTCGTCTGCCAGTTCAACATCCTGGGAATCCACGTCCATTTCATTGTCAACAAGAAAATTGCGCTTGGACTTTCGCTTCAAATCGTAATCCATCTCAATTGGTTGTGGATCCGGTTGTCTGATAACTCGATTGTCGTCCGCCTTAAATCTTTTGATCGTTTGCATCAATAGTTTAGAATCTTCGCCCAGATCTCGAAGTAAATTTTCAAGAATGTCACCAGCTTTCTCGCACACTTTTGGCTCCTTGGCCATTGCCTTGACCTGGACTTTTAAGTGCTTCTCGAAATTGGTCCTGTTTGACTTTGATAGAGTCGGAGGCAGGTTTTCATTACGATGATGCATCGCCACCAAAATTGTGTTGGTGGTCCAGTCACGAGAACATGCAATTGCTTTCAACGACCCAAGACAGGCGATCAGTTGGGATGAGACAATTGTGTCGGATTCAAAGTAGTCAAGTAGGTTCTGAAGGGCTTTCCTGTAAGTATTTTCAGTTGGTAGGTAAATAAATAAAAATTAACACAAGAACTTACTTTGCAATGTCTACAATTTCCTCTTGGCTGGAGTAAATTGTTGGGAATTCTTTCAGCAATGCATTGGGTGATTGCTTTTCAGCCGCTGACATCGAATGCAATTCAACGATATTTTGCCAATAACGAACCGCCATTGTGAGAACACCTTCATTTTTACTATCCAATGACATCGTCTTGTTGATGGCCTGTTTCATGGAATCCCAGTCCCGAATGGTCTTGTCAATGTCAAGATTTTTTGTAAACGCCAGAAACATCATGACGTGCTTGATCATTTGGCAGAAGCCTTGCAAAACGCGTTTAAGTACGATTGGAGATTCATCACTCAGCAACACCAATATGAAAGAGGTAATATCTCCAAATTTCTCTGGACAGTATCGGCTAAACAAAAAATGTTTTAGGTTATGTTTTATTTCTCTTGGATTTGGTGTTGTGTTGGTTATATTTATAATTCTGCTGTTTAAACGTACCAAAGATCCTCAATGAACCCAATTATTGCTTTTTTCGTTTCCACGGTGTCAGTGAAAACAAGTGGCCCAACAACTGCCAAAACCGCGTCAACTTCATCAAGATCTTTTGGACCATCGCGTCGTAATACTAATTCTTGTAATTTAGCTATGACCACTGGTTTTCCCTTGGGACGGCCTAGCTCAAAGAGGAGTTCCTAGAATTATGATTTAATTAGGAAATTAGTCATGAAACCGATGTAAACAATTTGTTGTAATACTTACTTCGACTTTGGACATAATCTTAGGGCTGGGTTTAATTGTTGTTACTAGGACAAAACCAAAATATTTCTATGAACTAGATAACATAAAAGCTTAATTGGATGTTCTACTTTATCTCTATTTACAGAATAAAATTAAGATATCTGCGCAGCTTCCATGTTTATGGTTTTCGTATTTATAACAATTTATATCCACCGCGGCCCGCGCACCTAAATTGTTAATATTATTTGACAACCGCTGACAGCCCGCGAGCGGCATATTTTAAATATATATATATTTCCATTTTAGTACTAAAATGATTTTTTTTTTCATTTTAGAACTAGCGAAGTTA